>CATIWF010056828.1:0-59822 GCA_949630135.1 Balakata baccata | reverse complement strand
TTCAATTATTGATGATGTAATGTTTGTTGATGGCTTAAAGCATAATTTGTTAAGTGTAAGTCAATTATGTGACAAGGGAAACAAAGTCACCTTTAGCTCCAATGAATGTTTAGTGACCTCCCTATATGGTCAAGAAATATTTAAAGGAGAAAGAGATGGCAACACTTACATAATTGATTTACACAAGTTGACTGATGTTTCCTCTAGCTGTGTTATATCTATTAGTGAAGAATCTTGGCTATGGCATAGAAGACTCGGACATGCAAGCATGGATCTAATTCAAAGTCTTAACAAAGATGAACTAGTAGATGGGCATCCAAAGGTCAAATATTTGAAGGACAAGACTTGTGAGCCATGTCAAAGAGGCAAGCAACACAAATCATCCTTCAAAATCAAAAATTGTGTAAGCACATCTAGACCCCTTCAACTAATGCATTTAGATTTATTTGGACCTAGTAGAGTTGCTAGCTTGGATGGAAAACGTTATGCATTTGCTATTGTCGATGACTAATCTAGATTCACTTGGGTAATTTTCTTAACTCATAAAAGTGACACTTTTGAAAATTTCAAGTACTTTGCCAAAAGAGTTCAAAATGAAAAGGATATTGCATTTCTAAAATAAGAAGTGATCATGGCAAGGAATTTGAAAATGAAATTTTTGAAAACTATTGTTTGGAAAATGGTATTTCTCATGACTTCTCAACACCAAGAACTCTTCAACAAAATGGAGTAGTTGAGAGGAAGAATAGAACCTTGGTAGAAATGGCTAGGACAATGCTTAATGAATATAGCCTACCAACTTATTTTTGGGCGGAAGCCACTAATACGACATGCTATATTGCAAACCGTGTTTCTAAAAGACCACTTTTAAACAAAACCTCTTATGAGCTTGGAATGGAAGAAAACTCAAGATTTCATATCTTAGAGTATTTGGCTGCAAATGCTTCATATTGAATACCAAGGACAATCCTGGAAAATTTGCCTCAAAATCAGATGAAGGCATATTTCTTGGTCATTCCACCTCTAGCAAAGCCTATAGGGTGTTTAATAAGAGAACTTTAGTTGTTGAAGAATCTATGCATATTAATTTTGATGAGTCCTATACACTTGATCTTGGGAAAGGTACTTTTCTTAATGATGTTGTAGGATCTATTGAAAAACTCAACCTTGATCAATGATAGCAAGAAATGTCTCTAAATAAGAATGACCTTGATGAGGAGCAACAACAAGTAGAGGATCAATCCCAAGGCCAAGATCAAGAGACAAATGAGCTTCCAAGGGAATGGAGATATGCAAGAAACCATCCAAAGGAACAAATCATTGGTGATCCTTCAAAAGGTGTAAGTACTCGTTCAAAAATTCTAGATTCTAATCTTGCTTATGTGTCTCAAATTGAGCCAAAATCAATTAGTGAGGCTTTGGATGATGAAAGTTGGGTGATTGCTATGCAAGAGAAACTAAATCAATTTGAGAGAAATAAAGTTTGGGCCTTGGTTCCAAGACCTAGTGACTACCCAATTATTGGTAGTAAATGGGTCTATAGGAACAAATTAGATGAGGATGGTAACATCATAAGAAATAAAGCTAGATTGGTTGCCAAAAGATACAACCAAGAGGAAGGCATTGATTATGATGAAATATTTGCCCCTGTGGCAAGATTAGAAGCCATACGCATTTTATTAGCATATGCATGTCACATGAATTTTAAGCTTTTTCAAATGGATGTAAAAAGTGCATTGTTAAATGGTTTTATCTCAGAAGAAGTATATGTTGAACAACCTCCTGGTTTTGAAAATCATGCTTTTCCAAATTATGTCTATAAATTATCTAAGGCTTTATATGGATTAAAGCAAGCCCCTAGAGCATGGTATGAAAGACTAAGTACTTTTCTATTGAAAATGATTTTTCAAAAGGACATGTTGACACTACTCTATTTATCAAAAAATATAGGCATGACACTCTCATTGTTCAAATTTATGTTGATGATATCATTTTTGGATATACTAATGAGACTCTTTGCCAAGAATTTGCTAAGTGTATGACTAGGGAATTTGAAATGAACATGATGGGAGAACTTAAATTTTTCCTTTGACTCCAAATCAAGCAAGGCAAAGATGGCATCTTTATCAATCAATCTAAGTACACAAAGGAATTAATCAAAAAATTTGGGATGGATGGATGTAAGAATGGCAAGACTCCAATGAGTACATCAACAAAATTGGACAAAGATGATAAGGGTAAAGCAATTGATGAAAAGCTTTATAGAGGTATGATCGGCTCACTTTTTTATTTAACCGCCTCTAGACCCGACATTATGTATAGTGTATGCTTATGTGTAATATTTCAATCATGTCCTAAAGAATCACACTTGCATGCAGTAAAAAGGATTTTAAAATATCTTCATGGCACTATGCACTTAGGACTATGGTATCCTAGAAATTCTTCATTTCATATTATCGGGTTCTCAGATGCCGATTATGCCGGCAGTCTATTGGATAGAAAAAGCACATCTCCAATAAAATGAAGAGTGTTTGGTTTCTTGGCATAGCAAGAAACAAGTTTCGGTAGCCTTGTCCACCGCCGAAGCCGAATATGTGGCTGCTAATTGTTGTTGCACACAAGTCCTTTAGATGAAGCAACAACTAAAGGATTATGGTCATGACATTGACCATATTCCAATTAAGTGTGATAACACAAGCGCCATAAACCTCTCTAAAAATCCCATTCAACACTCTAGAAGTAAGCACATTGACATTAGACATCATTTCTTAAGCGATCATGTTCAAAACGGTGATTTTGTGTTAGATTTTATTGACACTAAAAACCAACTTGTGGATATATTTACCAACCCTTTAAATGATAAAAGGTTTTGTTTTATAAAGAGAGAGCTTGGTATGCTTAATGGGAGAACCTTGATTTAAGCATCTCTTAAATCTTGTTTATGCATATTATTTGTTGTTCTTGTATGTTCTTTACATGCTTTATGTGAATTCTAATCTTTAGGGGTAGGAAATTACCTTTTCTCCTAAGAATTCACAGAAATCCCCTATCTCCCGCTCTAGAAATAGTTTTCCTGCTCGAGAACCATGTCCTGCTCGAGACATTATGCCTCTCACTCGCGACTTCTTGGTCATCAGTTTAACCGTTGGAATTTCTCATCTCCCGATCGGGAATTCCCATTTCCCGGTAGGGACATTTAAAATTTTTTTACCTTTGCACCATTTCTAATGTATATGCTCGGGAAGGGTCTCTGTCCCCTTCGGGACTCAGTCAAAAAATTTAATTTTTTTCGACCGTTAGAGGGCTCCCGGTCGGGAACCCCTATGTCCCGATCGGGACTCTCTCGATGGCAGCCTTTTTATAACTGCCACCAATCAGTTTTTTCTGACATTTATTTCTCCCAAATGGTAACATACCTTTTCATCCCTATAAATACTTCATTATTTCCCATCTTCCCTTCACCATTACATCAAAACTCTTTCTCTCTTCCAAATTTTCTCCAAATTTTCATATTCTCTCCAAACACTTTCTCTCTTAATGGCATCAAAAGTTGGCACTTCCAAATCAAGAGCCTCTAAAGGCAAAGGGGTGGCATCTTCCACCCAAGTAACCTTCTTTCAAGACATCTTCAATGCCTTCTTAAAGGAGGAAAAGAAAAGATGTGCCAACATACAATTCAAGAAGTTCATCTCCAATAGATCTCTCAATGTTGAAGATCTTGATAAATTGGGTGTCAAGGATGAAATTATGGGCATTCTTAACAAAGTGGGGTGGATTACATTTGTTATGCCCTTTGAAGATGGTCATGATGAACTCACCATTGAGTTCCTCTCTACACTTCAAGTAATCAAGGATGTCAAACACCCTTTTGGCTATTATGGGCTTCAATTTTGCCTCTTTGGCCAACCACAAGAGATGACCAAGCATCAACTTGTAGATGCCTTTGGATTCACAAAGGAGGGCCTCATCAACACATAAGCCATACATCTCTCTCCTCTTGATGTGTTGAAAGAAATTTCTCTTGAAACAAGGCTTGACAAAAGATCAAATGCCAAGCATATCAAGACTCTTTTTCACTTCATCCTTCATCGAATCATCACCTTCACCATCAATGCAAGGAGTGGAAGCAATGAGAAAGTCACCCACTCATGAGGGTCTTCTCTACATCTATGCCATGGTACACAATAGGCCTACGAACATGGCACATCTTCTCCTAGACAAATTCCAGTCCATGGCCTCCACCACCAAGGGCACCATTTCACTCCATGCCCAAATTACCTTTCTTGCAAGGCATCTCAAACTTATGACTTAAGAAAATTGTGCACTTCTCTCTTCTTCCCGCTCTCAATATGAAAGCTTCTTAGATATCCAATATCTCTTGAATTGTAAGGCAATTGGGCGACCTTCCAAAGATATTGACTCCTTCTTCTACACTTTTAGGGAACATGGTACCCAAAAGGTCACTCAAGAAGCAACAAGAAAAACGGCAAGATTGTCTATAAGAGGAGAAGGCCCAAGTGTATAAGAGATGCCACCTCCGCCACCACCTCCTCAACCACAACAACTTACTTTGCAAAGTCTTTATGACTTTCAAATGCAATCCTTTGAAGGATATGATGCAACATCTCCACTTTGACATTCAAAGCATGCAAGGGCAACTCAATATGAATGTGTGCACCCATAGCTTTGAACCACCCCCACCATTTGAGGGGGAACAAGGTGATGAAAGAAAGAGATGGTGGACATGAAGAGGAGGATAATGATGAAGAGGGAGATGATTAAACCTAGGATTTATCTCTTAGATTTTCTTTATGTTTATTAATAATTATGTATTTTGATTTCAAATTAATAAAATTGCCTTTGTCTTCCTTATAATCTCTAAGTATCTCATTCTTTTTGATATTGACAAAGGGGGAGAAGGATAATCTAAGGCAAAAATTTTATTTTTCACTAATAAGAATTAAGATTAACATTTTAACTTTTGCAATGATTTATATTCTCAAATGTTTTGAAACTTTGAAAGCATATTATTCAATATGTTAATTTGATTATAATACTATCAATTGGATATTTTTGCCTAATTTGATTGTCAAAATCAAAAAGGGGGAGATTGTTAACCATGGGATGGTTGGCCTCTATTTTGATCTTGACAATCAAATTAATTGTTACTAACGTTCTTTTTAAGTGTTGTTTTGATATTGTTCAAAGTTTCAGCACATTTGGATAAGGTTTCCTCATTGAACAAGTCAAGAATTTCATGGAGACGTGTAACTCCTGACCAGGATAAGGATCTCCTGACCGGGACATTGGTACAGACCGGAAAGACACATGTCCAGACTGGGAAAACGTTGTCTCCAAATGTGTCAAAGTTCCAGTAGTAAAAGCAGACCTGGAAAGGGTGTTTCTCGATCGGGATATGCATGTTCCCGACCGAGACTGTAGAGCAGACCAAGCAAACCAAGTGTCCAGATCGAAAATTCTGCAGGGTGATGACCTAAAAGTTCTAGTAGCAAAAGTAGACCGGGACATGGGATGTCCCGATCGGGACACTCAGGTTCCTGACCGGGAATGGTTGCGGTCTGAGCAGGACATTCAAAAAGACATGACAGTTGAAGAGGAGATACCACAATAATGTGCCACATTATCAGAAAGTCAAAACATCCTTAGTCAAACTGACTCAGGTCCCGACCGGGATGTATTCAAAGCCTAGAAGACCCAAGTTCCTGGTAGTGGCATCATTGGGCAAGTCCCAACAAGGACACATGGAGTCCCGATCGGGACACTTGAACAAAAACTAGCTGTTGGAGATTTCAGCCAACCAGAAGTTGCCACATAATACAATCGGGCATTTCCCGACCGGGACAGATGGTTCCCAACCAAGACATCTCTCTCTACATACTGCATTTAATGCACTTGTAAGAGAATATTAGAAAGAGTTATGACACCATTTGTAACGGCTAATTGTAGGTAATCAATATAAATACCTTACCAAAAGGCCATTTAATTAGAGCCAGCAACATAACAAGTGCCAAAGCTATTGCAATTTATTTTCTCAAATTCGTTCATTCATTACTTTTGTATAAGGGTTCAAGTGTAAATCTGAAAACACTTGGGTTGTCTTGTAATTGGGTAGTGTGAGCCAAATTATAAGGAATTGGTTGTTGTGTGAGCCACAAAACACAAGAAAAATTTGGGTTGAGTGTTAGCCTTACTAAAACACCTAGTTGGGAGTAAGCTAGTTGAAACTCCAAAGATTGTAATCTAAGTGATTAGATTAGTTAATACACAATCTAAGTTGGGGAGAGGAGTAGAGTTAGTTAACACCTGAACCTCTATAAAATTCATGTCTCAATCTTCCCTTTTCTCTTTTATTATCTTGTGTGTGCAAATTTTTAATTTCCTACCAATTCATCTCCCTCCCCCCCTCTTGGTGATTGCTTAGGCAACATAATAAAATGGTCTCTTATTCTCTATATCAACTTAGTATTTCATTACTTTTGATATTGACAAAGGGGGAGAAGAAATAACATGATAACTATGTAAAAATTTAACTTTATCAATTATATGGACTTTTTGACTTTAGCCGTTCAATATTTTCTATAGCTTTAAATGATGTGAAACTTTGAATGCCTATTATTCAATGTATCATTTTGATTATAGAACTATCAATTTGTTATTTTTGCCTAGTTTGATTGTTAAAATCAAAAAGGGGGAGATTGTTAACCTTATGGTGATTGCTCTCTATTTTGATCTTGACAATCAAATTAAATGTTACTAACATATTCATTGAGTGTTGTTTTGATAGTGTTCAAAGTTTCAGCACGTTTGGTTATGAATTCCTCATTAAATAACTTAAACATTTCCTGGGGACGTGTAACTCCCGATCGGGATAGGAATCTCCCGACTGAGACTCAAGTACAGATCAGGAAAACATATGTTCTAACCGGGAAAGCATTGCCTCCTAATGTTTCAAAATTCCAGTAGCAAAAGTAGACTAGGACAAGAGACGCCCCGACCAGGACATGTCATTTCCTAATCGGGACTCAAGTACAGACTAGGTAAATGAATGTCCAGACCGGAAAACACTACTGTCTGATGTTCCAAAAGTTTTAGTAGTAAAAGCAGACCGGGACAAGGGATGTCCTAACTGGAACACCTCATATCCAGACTGGGACAGGTTGTAGTCCGAGGGGAAAAATCAAAAGGACACGACGATTGAAAATGAGACACCACCAAAATGTGTCATGTCATCATAAAGTCAAAACAACCAAAGTCAAACTGACTTAGATTCCAACCGAAAAGCATGGTCTCGACCGGAAAGCATTCAAGGCAAGAAAACCCAAGTCCTTGGCTATGGCATCATTAGGCAAGTCTCGACTAGGACACAAGGATTCCCGACCGAGAACAGTAAATAAAAACTAGCCGTTGGACGTATCAGTCAATCAGAAGATGCCATGTATCAAAATAGGCTATTTCTCGACTGGAAACCTCTCTTTGCAGACAACATTTAATGAATTTATAAAAGAATGTTAGAAAGAGTTATGACACCATTTTGTAACGGCTAATTGGTGGGTAATCAGTATAAATACCTTACCAAAAGACCATTTAATAAGTACTAATAACTTAAATGTACCAAAACTTTGGCAATTTATTTTATCAATCTTCATTAATTGTTTTGTGTAAGAGTTCAAGTGTTAATATTGAAATACTTGGATTATCAAGTAATTGGGTAATGTGAGCCAAATTATAAGGAATTGGTTGTCGTGTGAGCCATAAAAATACAAGAAAAATTTGGGTCAACTATTAACCTTTGTAAAACACCTAGTTGGGAGTGAGCTAGCAAAAACTCTAAGTTGTAATCTAAGTGATTAGATTAGTGAATACCCAATTAAGGTTGGGGAGAGGAGTATGGTTAATTAATATCCGAATCTCTATAAAATTCGTGTTTCAATCTTCTCAACTCTTTTGAAAATAGATAAGGAATAAAATAATTATTTCATGTTTTGGTTCAAATTTAATCAAAGAATAACTACTATATAAAATTGCTATTATTCAATTTTATCGAATATACATTCAATGGTAATGTAAAAAATGACTATTCCATAACTTAAAAAAATACCACCTCCACCACCTCCACTACTATCCATTCACTACCACTTATTCATCCACCATCATCACTACCACTATTGATCCACCCCCACCACCACCATTCATCCACCATTACCATCACCTACTTGTCACTACCACCACCACTTATGTATCACTATCCACTCATCTACCACCATATATATCATGTTAAATTATAGTTTTATTTAAGAATAGTTAATTTAGACTTATGAACCAAATCATAAAATAATAATTGTTTGGGAATGGTTATTCTAGGAATAAATATTCTATGAACCAAATTTGGAATTAAAATTCTATTCACACATGATTTATCATCTCCCATTTTTTAGAGTCACTCTTTTTTAATTGGATTGAGCAAAAAGCCATATCCAAACTCTCTCTCTACGAGTCAAAATTCAATTTCGTATCATACAAGTCATTCTCTTTCTATTTTGCTAAATATTAGGATCTATTGACATCGTTTTTCCTTTTTTTCTTATTGGGAGGATACTACACTTATAAATCCACTCTTTATTTCATGCAATCATTACACATGCTCTAACCTTATCCAATTATCCCTTCAAATTTTTAACTGCCTATCATCCTTGATTTTGAAAATGATGATGTTATGTCTCTCAATATTTTTTTTTTTTTTGTGCATGGAGGTGAGCTAAAGCTCACAAAAAGAAACCAACAACTGGACATAACAAACCCAAGTAAGTTATCAAGCAGGCAAGAAATAATCCCTTAAGTAGGATCAATAAGCACATGAGAACCCATAACATAGTCATGTCCCAAAAGTGACGAGTAATAAATGGCAAAATTTCTCTCTCAAAAGATATGCTAAGTAGAAAAGGAGGGAAACATGATAGTTATGCTTTTAATTTGATTAATGATAGGAAGAGAATGAATATTAGGATGATAGTTTCCCTTTATCATGTTCAGTTCCACTTGTTTATCATTCTCAACTAAGAAGTATGGAAACCATTTCTCTATGCAAGCTTAAGGCCTTCAAGGATAGCCTGAGCTTTTGTGAGGTAAATTGGACAAGAGTCAAACTTTGACATAGAATCAATCTACCACTTGCTCGTATGATCTCTGACCAAACCACCCATCGCTGCTAACTCGTTGAATCTTGGATTAATCGAAGCATCAATATTAAGTTTAAAATGAAAAAGGGAGGACAAGTCCAATTGACCAAAATCTCTTCATTGTGCATCCTGTTGGAGTTGACAAGCTATTTATAGGCCTCATGCATAACACAGGCCTAGTTGATAGTATCAAAAACTAAATTAGATATAGGCACATGAGTCCCATTGGAAAAAAAACTCCGTTATGATGCTTTTTAAGTAACCAACCACCATAACAAAAATATAATTCCAAGGGATATCATTGATGGATTTAGACATTTTGGTGAAATTCCCAACAACCCATTGCCTAACATTCACAAATCCATCAAAGATAGAACTAGTATTTGGGAAGAGCCAACAAAGACCAAAACTGTGCTACCACATAGTAGTCCCTAAAAAAATGCAGGTCAATCTCATTATGAGAGTTGCACACTGGGCAAGTAGGGGTTTATCAAGGTGGCATGCAAACCTTTTTGCATTAGTTAAAATGCCATCATGGAGAATTTCCTAAAAAAAGATTTTAATGCATTGTTGCACTTTCCATTTCCAAAAGGAGTTCCAAGGGAAATTGTCAATTGAAGAATCATGTTGCACAATAACTCGATAGGCCGATTTTATTATAAAAGTCCCCGAAAGCATCAAACCCTAATAAACTTTATCATTGCCTTACCAATTGGAAGGACACATAGCTACAATTGAGATTGAGACTTTAAGGAAGTAAGTGAGCAAACAACTGCCAGTCCCAATTACCACTAGCATTAACAAAAAAAGAGATTGGTTTATCGAGAATAACAAGGTCAATCCAACCTGTGGCAAAACTGATTAACCTCTCATTCACATCAAGTAACCATATATCCAACCAAAAACAAATAGTGTCACCATTATCTATCAACCACATCTCATTCTTTCTAATCAAATCTAGCAACCAATGATGCCTTTCCAAAAAAAAAAAAAAGCTTTGATTAAGAGCTATCAAATATTCATTTTTTATGTGGGAAAAATTGTATTTGGAAGACAAAATATAGACCTAAAAAGAACTAGGAGAATGATACACACTCCAAGCCAACTTCATAAGAAAGGCTTTATTAAGAAGATTAAATTTCTCAAAGGAAGACCACCCTCTTCTAAGCTCATTTGCATTTTGTTTTATTTAACTAAAGCTAAATGTCTCCCATCTACTTGATTTCCCTATATAAAGCTCCAGATTTTCTTCTCCATATTCTTACACAAAGTAATAAGAATAGAGGAAGATTGCATGTGTAAATGGGTAATACCAGAAGCACAGATTTGGATAGAGTATTCTACCTACCAAAGAGATCAAACTTGCATTCCAGCTAGAAAATCTTGAATTCATCAAGAATGTAGTTGTAGGTCCCAAAAAATTCTGGAATGCAATAAGGCACTCTTAGGTATTTACCTGGGTTGTTGCTTTTTGTGAACCCTAACTTCTTGCTCAAAATGGTTATGGTCTATTAGATATATTTTTGGAGAAATACAACATAGTTTTAGCAGACTTACTTTTTGACCAAAGTTATTATAAAAATGTTGGAGCATTGTATTCACAACTTCCACTTGCCTTTCATTAGCTATTCCAAAAAGAACCAAATCATCGACAAAAGAACAAGTGTGACAAGGGAAGGCCATTGCAATTTAGCTTAATAGAATTCCACATGCGAGCGTTAACAACATATTGAATCCCATGGGCTAACTGCTCTAAGCAAAGCACAAACAAGTAGAGAGAGGGGAGTGAAGTGCTCAGTACCTTCTCCATTCCAAAGGATACTCATCCTGTTGGTTGTAATACAATTCATAACAACCCTAATTAAAGAGTCTAAAAGGCCAACTTCATTAAGAATGTCACAAAGGAAATCCCAGCTGATGAGGTTATAGGCATCTTCAAGATCAACTTTCATAGCTATGAAACAATTTTTGTTCGTCTTTCTTTTTATAATATGAATGGCTTCTTAAGCAACCACAATATTTTTATTGATATGTCTACTTGGAACAAAACTGGTCTTACAAAGGCCAGTTACAAAAGGCATAATGCACTTTAACTGATTAGCAATGACCTTTGTAATTGTCTTATAAGCCACAGTCCAGAATGAAATAAGGCAAAACAGAGAAATTTTTTTAGGTACATATATGAATCTACCTTTATAATTAAACATATCAGAGTGTCATTCATACCTGCACAAATATCGCGACACATAAGACCTCTTTGGATTTCTTTGCAAAAATTAGCGCCAACTATTTCCCATTAGGTTTGAAAGAAACCCTTATCAAAACTGTCTATACTCGAGGCCTTCCATGGCTTTATTTGGAAAAAAAAACCTATTTAATCTCCTCATGTGTATACCTGTTTATTGAGGATAGCAATATGGATGTGATTTAGCTTTAGATAATCATTGTGTGAAGGGAACAAGGTCGCGGAGGGATTAGTAAATATGTTTGAAAAAGTTTACAGCCATATCTTTAAGCAAGTTTTGATCATTGACCCAGTTCTCATCATTATTCCACAAGAACTCAATTTTATTTTGCTTTCTTCTTTTGATAGTCTTTAAATGAAAATAGCTTGTGTTTTTGTCGCCGCAAACCATCTATTTGCTTTTGGATTTTTGTTGTCAGATCATTTCCTCCCTAAGGAGAGTTATTTCCAACCCCTTTTTAAGATTTTCTTCAAGAATAAAAAGATGGGAATTCGGCCTATTATCCAAAGCCTTTTAATACCTGCAATTTGGGCAAGCAAAAATTTATTGTCTAAAAAATGTTTCCCAAAAACCATTGTTTTCCAGTTTTTTAGCTTTACAATAAAAGAATGGAGGGATTGCATGATATTGGATCTCATGATCCATTCGCTACCAATACAATGATGAAAATTGTCATATGGAAGCTATAGTTGAAGAAATCTAAATGGCCTCTTACATTTATCCTCCACCATAACATTGCAATTGAGGAACAATAGGCAATGATCATAAGCAATTCGAGCCAAGTAAATCACATAAGCTTTGGGGTATTTGATTTGCTAAGCATAATTGCATATGGCTCCGTCAAGCCTTTCATAAAGAGAGCCCTTTGCCAAGTAAAGTCAAAGCCTTTGTATCCTAAATCAATCAAGCTTGAATTAGTGAACCAAGACTCAAATTTTTTGCAAACTCCTAACCTGGTGGAACTGCCTCCCCTGTGCTTCTTACTTGAGTGAATAGAATTAAAATCCCAAAGGATGACCCAAGAATTAGCAATATTCTTATTAAAGAATTGAAGGTGGTTCCATAGATCATTTCTCTTTATATGATTGGGGTGCCTACATATTGTAGTTAAAAAGAAAGCGAAGGTGGTGTTCTTTTTAACCTAAACATGAATAAATTGCATGTCATTCTCAATGACCTCAAGCTCAATAACATCGTTCCATAATAGCCAAATTCCACCAAAAAAACCAAAAGCCTCAACCTTGTGAGGAATAAGATGGCCAGAGTTTTTAATGACTTTATCTACCATGGCTCTGCTAATCCTTAGCTTGAGAAGAATCAAAATCTCAAGTTTGTATTTTTCAAGCTACAACTTAAGAACTCTATTAAAGTGGGTGCCCTTGGCGCCTTGGCAGTTCCAAGCAAAAATCATAAGTAAAAAAAGAAGAAAAAAAGAGCAATAAACTTTTTTAATCTTTGAGACCCGAAGCCTCAACCTCTTCTTCATCATCTCCAATTGAGATGAATCGTGTTCCTTATCATTGATAGTTCGAGTGAGAGCGTGATAATCTAAGAAATCCTTATCATCAAGGGTTGCCGATATTTCTTATCAAAAGGCTTGCCTTTAAATTGGGGAGTAGCAGGCCTTTTAAAAACAACCCCTACCCATATGTGTGGACAATACTGTTGGTATGAGGCATGTTGATTGGGACATTCTCTTTCCTTACGACTGTATACTTAGAAGGATCTAGTATTGTTTGTTTAAGAACTAAGACATCTTTATTGGGCATGTTATTGACATATTCAAGATATTCACCCAAAGTGGGCTTTTTAGCCTTAAAGGCTTTTGGGAGCCCATTACGAGTAGGTTTGTTAGCCGCTTCATCCATATGTGCATTAGATGAAGATTTGCTAGCTTTTTGGCCATATGTTTTTCAGTTCCACTCATACCCAGGAGGAACTTTTTTTGGATAAGATGGGATTATCAACAATCATATCCCTTGCATGGTTGTAATCATTCAAAAAATCAGTGCCATCCCTATTATTTTCCCCCATATCAGTTCCAAGAATATCTAAGCGAGATCCTCGTTATCATCATTATCCTTCTTCTTGGAACTTCCA
This sequence comes from Balakata baccata, assembly GCA_949630135.1. Taxonomy (NCBI): domain Eukaryota; kingdom Viridiplantae; phylum Streptophyta; class Magnoliopsida; order Malpighiales; family Euphorbiaceae; genus Balakata; species Balakata baccata. Next base: position 46,279 of record CATIWF010056828.1, on the reverse strand, counting down.
ACCAATTTTTTCACATTCCTTCTCTATTCTGTCACCATTATTACATCTAAAGGCTGTAGATGGTCTGATCTTCATTGGAATTGGATGGTTTGGAGTCTAAATTATTAGTTTCTTCACTAGACTCCTCCTTGGACAGACATAATGATCATAGTGACCATAACATTCATAACGAAAAAAAATATCCAGAAGATTTCCATACCTACACGCTGCAGTTAACCATCAATCAAAAACTAAGAGACTAATGGTTGTTTAAGGTCCACATTGACTACTACCCTCATAAACCTCCCTCTTTGGAAACCATTTGTGTTATAGTCTACTTTGACAACTTTCCCCACTGCCTCAACAATTGCTTTAAACACGCTTTTCAAGGTAAAAGTGAAGGCCTGGGAGCCTTATCCAGACAATAATCAAGCTAACTCTCTCATTGGTGACCCTAAACTTAGGTGTCCATTGGTACACCGACAATTAACTCCTATTAATAGTCCATAGCCCTCCCAACAGAGCACGGTGGTAGTCATGATCATTGGAAAATTGGATTAAGAAGTAACCTCTGCCAATATCCAGTATTTTCATGTCCATAACATTCCATGTGGTTCTGATTCTCCCACTCAGTGCTTTATAACCAATATTTTTCCCTAAGAGATTCATAATAATTGACATATCCAAGGTTTTACCCAATATGGTTTTCAATTCTAGAGATAAGGATACCATTGGAGTTTTGTCGATCTTGTCAATCACCACCTCCCTAGGTACAACAGAAAACCCATATGAATCTAAAACCTCTTCCATAGTAGCCTCTTCCATCGCTCCTGTAAGGAGCATGTCCTTATAGTTACCTGTGGCTTCTTCATTATCTCTTAGGTTTACCTTTTTAGTTGCCTTGTCCTCTTTTATTACTAGAAGAAAGTTGTCTCACAAAGAACTCTCCATCCGCTTTTGTGAGCAGGTATGAACCGTATCTCTCAACATTATGGAAAAAGAGAGATAAACCTGCTTAAATAAAAATATAGAACAATATTTTGTTCAAAAGGGAGGATTTGGTATTGTTCCTCATTATTATATATAATTCTAATTAATAAATTATTTGTCCAAATTGGATTCATCATGAAATTCATTTTTACAAGGCTTCGGAAGGGAAAAAGAAATATGAGAAAAAGCTTACACATTCTGACATCATATACATATTTATGCAGATCTTTACATATTTTTACAAACTAGTTAGTTCTTGAATCCTAATAAAATTGTACTTCTAATTAATGAATTAGTAATACTATTTACTAATAAATTAAATTATTAAATAACAAATTAACCTAATTAACTAATACAATCAGATTGGTTTTTAAATAAAATTTTTTTTAAGTAAATTCAGTTTACTATGTTATCTATAAGTTAATCCAATTATTTATTGATACACATTTAATTAATTTATTTTCATTAGTTGATTAAGATATATACCTGTCAGTTGATAATTGAATTAATTTATGGATAACATGGTAAAATGAAATAAGAATTTCTCTACCTTATTATTATTATTATTATTCATGGTTGTGCTGATTGTTTATTCAATAGGGACTTCGGTATGCGTCTTTCATTGATGAACATTGCATTTTACTATTAAAAAAATAGAAATTTATAAATAATTAGTTCTAATTAATATAATTATATTGGCTTTTTGGTAAATTTGTTTATCCACTCCTACTATTTTTATATATAGTATGATATGATAAATTAAGAAAAATGGACAAGAAAAGAAAGGAAAGCAAAGGCAAGGACTGCCAAACCAAAATTAATAGTTCGAAACATTTTTTTATATATATTTTATTTGATAAATTTCTACCCTTGGCTGCTGTTCAACTACATAGCTGATCAGTTATATTCTGCTCATCTCACAGCCAACTACACCCATGCATTGCCTTGAGAAATATGAAATTGGTCAGTAATAATTCCCAGATGAGCAATTAACAAACAAGCATGAGTGAGCAGCTCCCCACTTTCGGTGAGTAGCTTGGCATGGCTGTGCTATTTACATTGATGTGCAGCATAAGAAAGCATTGCTATCCACACATGATTTATTGTCTCCCATTTTTTTTTTTCACTTGTCTATTGCTCCTCTTTCTAAATAAAGGGAAATGTGCGTATGAACTGTCAGAAATGAAAAGTTCCATACAATTTTTTTCCCTATTGTTTTTAGATAATTACTACAATAATTTATACTCTTGCTGTTCAACTATATGGCCGATCAGATCATCAGATATATTCTATTTAGGGTTGTCAGCTAACAGCAAACTTCTTTCTCGCATTGCCTTCGAAAATTTGGAGCTTTTCCGTAATTCCCAGATGAGCCATCAACAGCCAAACATGAGTGAGCAGCTCCCCTCCTCCTGTGAGTTGCTTGGCGTGGCTGTGCCATCCACATTGATTTGCAGCATAAGAAAGCATTTCTATCCACACATGATTTATCATCTCCCATTTTTTCTCACTTGCCCACTCCAGGGTCTGTATGGACTTGGCGAGCCTAGATGCATCAAACAGCACTGACTTGCTTCTATCTCCTTTTACATCGGATGGCAGAATATCAGTGTTTACTTGAAGCAATGCACCGAGAGCTTTGTTTCTGTCTAATATGTGTCCTTTTTCTTGAAAGAACTTTTTTTCTTGAAAGAACTGGATGGCCTCAGCGCATGTGTCTTGGAATCTAATCTGTCCAATCCCATTGGGAAGCATGAAAGGACACATCACTAGAAGATATAACATATAATCTGATAATGACTTGCTCTCTTTACATATTGGGTTTTCAATTATAGTCGCATTTTTGTCTGCATCAATGTAAAAAAAGCAGAGATCTGTGGCAATGTGCCATAGAAGAATGCTCTGATCAAATTCTACTTCAACACTCCAGCCGATTTCGTCGAAACATTCCATTTCTCTGAGTACCTGGTCACCCCTTTGAGCACATAATTCTTTAGAAATCCTGATGTCCAATGATTTGCTAGACTTCTTCAAAACCCTAGACTTCTCCAAAAGTTGTTCAAAGATGAGCTTTTTTAAATCAGGAGAGACAATATCTAATACTCTGTATTGACGCTTCTCCAACATTTCATAAATACAAAATAACTTAAAACCTCCACCAAACTTGATTGGCCTATCTTTGAGGCAAAAACTTACAAGATTGTATTTTGACATGGAATTAGACCATCTCTGGCTCACAAGAGGCACCAGATGACAATATTGCAACCATGATTGGAGAAAGGAGATGGTCTTGTAGGTGAGATCTACCAACAGATTTTTGTGCTTACTCAGCCAAAGTAATGTCAAATCTGAGGAAAGTAGAATAAATACCTCATATGCTTGCAAAGCAATAGCAGGTACCAGTAACACAAAGGTTATACTATTGTCAGTCCTTGAGTAAGAATGCTTATCTATCATCAAAAAGGCTGTGAGAGTAAAAACGGTCGAAGATAAACTTATAAAACGGAAAAAGGTGCCCCAGTAAGTATGTGCCACAGTTGCCTTGGTATAAAGTAAATCGTACATTAACCCAAGCTCAATCTCAATAACTTTGAAAGCCTCCTCCCATGTTGTGCATTCTTTTTGTAAGAAACACCTGCTGCTCTTGAAATCTTGGACACTGAGGATCAGATCTGCAAATAACCGTTTGAAAGTGATGAAGAAATCTGCGGCGTCATGCAATATTTCAGCATCAGGAATAATGTTGTCTGCCCCAGCTTTACAAGGTGAATAAACCTCAATGATAGCTTCATCTGCGATAGCTTCATCTGCTACAGATTTCAACGATACGTTGTGCCCCTCATTTATTTTTGAAATGTAGTCATCCGCGGATTTCCAATAGCTGGGTCCTGGTTCAGGGCGAGGGAGCATGGATTTCCTAAATTGATCCCTGCTAGCAAATCTCTGAGCCCAACTTCTTTCCCCACACTTGATTATTGCAACTATGAACATTGGAATTGCTAGAAAGTTAATTGGACTTCCCATCCATGACTTAATTAAGACATAAAATGCCCCTCCAAACTTGGCAATTAGCCCAAGAAGTTGCCTCATCCATAGTTCATTATCTTCTAATGAATAGGCTGTAATGGTGCTTGGACCACCGAGATGCACAAGAAGAAATGGTGCCCAAAATGCCATTATCACAAACTTCGGGTCTAAGCCATTCTCATTGCTTGATTCCATGTTGGAGAGCACACCGAGTGACACATTTACTAACCAATCTGCTGATAGGTAAACAAGCCAAAGGGTGAGTGCAAGCCAATCTCGGGCTATGTACTTTCTACGGCTTCCTAGTACAGTTAGTATCATCTGCACAAAGAGGCTGACAACCACTACTCCACGGAGTTCCCATTCGTTCCAAAGGTTTCGCAAACTTTCAGGGAAGATTTGAGCCAATCTCCTGTTGTTAATGAAGATCAAACTGCTAGCTGCTGTAGGTACACAATGTCAGGAATGGAGTAAAGAAGATGTGCAAAGATGATAAATGGATAACACCAGAGAAGTAGGCATACCTGTTGCTAGCATGGCTGCTGACTAGTTAGTCATGCCATCACCTGATTTAGAAGGAAGAAAAGTGGGATATGAGGCCCAACAGTTGTTGAATCCGAAGAGACTATTGAAAAGCAAGCAAACTTATCACCCCTTAAAAAAAGGTATCTAGTAAGCTTGTATTTGATATGTTTTCATGCTCTGTAATGTCTTTTCTTCCAAAATTATGATAAATGGTTGCACCAGGTTAGTTCAACTAACCAAATACACATGAAAACCATTTAGGACAGACCAGACCTCAAGTTTAGCAGATTGGAATTGCACTACTCTTGACCTGGTGGCCTCTTCATTAGTTTGTAAGAGCTCACAAGCATGGTGAGCCAAAGATATAATACTATGAAGAAAAACTCCAATGTAGGTTCTATTAAACAGAAAATTCAATCCTTTTTATGGACATTAACTCCATAAAGAATTACAGACCAGGATTCACTTTGTATGTTTAGTAACACAGTATTTGATTCTCCCATAGCAGGTTATGCATACTCTGTTAATTTTTCACACAAAAAGTATAGACCATGAAACTGAGAAATAAATGCTCATGAACAGGATACTCATCCCAAACTGCATCTGTTTTAAGTGCAAGAAATTAATTGAAAAACCAGCTCAAAGTTCCTGATTAATTTTAGGACAATATTATAATAAAACTTGTTCAATATGGGTAATTTCAATTGAAGGAAAAAAAAAAAATCTTTCATGAAGTTGAAGTTAAGTATTTTTTATTTTTTGGTCAAACATTTTGTAAGATTTCATACTTCGAACTTCATTTAGGATTTTCTGAATATGGACCTTCCTTTTTTGTTCTTTTCTTAATCGCAAGGGAAAACTTCTGGTAAGATGAAATCTCAAAATCCTTCAATATGAGGGGAATAAATGCATTTCAGATTAGTTAGAAACTCAAACTTATACTCCTATATCTATTTAAGTTATTTATAATTATACAAACAGGGTCTAAGTATCTGCAAGTGAGGATCAAAGGAACACAACTAAAGTTTGAAAAATAACATAATACCATTCATTTCTAATCTTTCGTTTCTCCTTTAAAAATGGTTATCTTTAAAATAAATCAACAGTCACAGATGATTAGAACTTCACAATCCTGCTCTTGTATTAACTTACTCAGACTCCAGCTTATGAATCAATTAAGAATAGTAACTACCAACCTGGTGCACTAATCATGAAGTAGAAAAAAGCTCAGATCATAGAAATCACTTCTAATGATCAAAATAAATAATCCCAGCAATCCCAGGTGCAGCCGTTATCCACAATCTTATTACCAACCAACCTGTGATAATAATAATTTGTAGATTAGGCTAATAATCTATAGAAATGCACATTACAAACTCTACAAGGTTCATTAAGTTGTAATTAGCAAAATAGATCCCATATTCATCAGTAACCTAAAAGGAAAAAAAAAACTTCTAAAATTATAACAAAGTTATGGAATTTTTCGAAAGCTAGCAGAACAGTTGAACACCTAAAATATTCAGAAAAAATCTGAAGGTTTCACCATCAATATAATACTTTCTTTTAAGGTTTTGCAGGATATAAATCTCAAAAACATTAATATACATACAGCGTGCAAAAAATCTCTTTCCTTGAATTACTAATTCTGAAAGTATGGCAAACATATATGTTTTATTAACATAAAGAGTCGAGAAAAAAAAATCAAAATAAAAGAAGGCTAAATCAGCATATAAAACTCAGGCTCTTTAATCACAAGCAAAAGTCAACCAATATGAATATAAGGAAACACAGCAAGAACATTGGTATATACACAGCATGCAAAAAATCTCTTTCCTTGAATTACTAATTCTGAAAGTATAGCAAACATATAAGTTTTATTAACATAATGGGTCAAGAAAAAAAAAATCAAAATAAAAGAAGGCTAAATCAGCATATAAAACTCAGGCTCTTTAATCACAAGAAAAAGTCAACCAATAATATAAGGAAACACAGCAAGAACATTAGTATACATACAGCATGCAAAAAATCTCTTTCCTTGAATTACTAATTCTGAAAGTATGGCAAACATATAAGTTTTATTAACATAATGAGTCAAGGAAAAAAAAAATCAAAATAAAAGAAGGCTAAATCAGCATATAAAACTCAGGCTCTTTAATCACAAGAAAAAGTCAACCAATATGAATATAAGGAAACGCAGCAAGATTCAACATATGAATTCATTCTAGAATAGAATTAGAAATGAGCTAAGAGTGGATTCTAAAAAGTTAATTTCTTTCCAATTTTCTTGATCAGAACCTCTATATTAAACATGAAAATAAAATTGCTCTCTTCTCACATGGCTGTAAGCTCCTACCGGACATCACAATGGTTATATGAAACGAATTCGAAGTTAACAAGCGGCTGCCAGAAATAGAAAGGTACCAAAGGACTGTTCTTTTTGTGCTGATTAAAGTTAAAATATCAATTAAAAAGATAAAAGGAAACTATAATTGAGAAGTTCTTCACCTCTGAGGTCTCAGCTAGAATGCCGTTTTGTTCATCTCTTCGCATTTGGGTTGGAAATATTGAAGGACTGTCATAGAAGCACCTCCGCGTCTCCTTTTTGCGCTCTTCCAGGAAATTTCCATGTTCTTGGTATGGAATCTGCATCATTCTAGAAATAATAATAATGAATTGCTTTTGCGCGTAAAACTGTGAAAATAAAAATGAAAAATTGCCCATTGATATTTTGACGGGCGAATACCACTTATTTATTCACGAATGTTGTTAATTTATATTTAAACTATTAAATATTGGAAAACAAAAAGTAACTAGCTTAAATCTTGACTCTCTTCTGAATATCGCTGGAAACATGTTTGAGCTGAAATTTTACTTCACCCAATTTGTCAAATAATATTTCTAGTTCGATTCGAGTTTGAACTCTACGAGTACATTTGGTTCGCGGAATAAAATATACAAGGAATTAAATAATAAATTTTAAAATTAATAAAATAGTTATTAATAACATGAAATTACTATTCTATTTCTATTTTATTATTTGGTTCGTAAGCATTATGTGAAATAAGTAAATTGAAATGTAAATGATTTTGATATCCTTAATAAATTTTATTATTAGTATCAAAATTAAAAGGTCATTAAATTTTAGCATATTTTACTTAAGAAATAAACATATACCATGTAAAAAATAGAAAGTATATTTTATTCCTCTAAAATAATTTAAATGCATAATAAATAATTTTTTAATTTTTTTTTGAAATGTATCAATTAATTTTTATTTAACTAATTAAAACTTACAAGAAAAGCATAACTTTTAATTTTATCAAATAGATCCGTTTATGTTATCCATATTTCAATGTTATAAAAAATGAGAAAAAGAAAATATTATGTAATATTTGGTATATGAAATAGATAAGAAATATAATATATATTATATGTTTTAATTCAAATTTAATCAAAGAATAGCAATTCATTCAATTTTGTTGAATATACGTTTTATGATAAAGTAAATAATAACTATTTCACAATTCAAAAATATCATTTTTTATTACCATCCATCTCTGTTACTATTCATCTACCACTCCTTATAATCCACCGTCACTACCATCACTTATTCACTACCACTACTATTACCGTTACCACCACTACTACTTATTTATAACTATATTGGAAAAAATTGTGATTATAAGTCATTTTGAAATACTAATTCGGGTGGATTTCATAATTCTATTTTGGGAAAAAGACCCGAATATATGTTTCTTGATAGAATGACTATGAATTAATATATTTATATGCTCAAAATAGAGAATGTGTGAATAGAAATTGAAATTCAAAGTAAATTTCTTGGTAAGGAGATTAAAAGTGAAAAATGAATGTGGAATTTGTCTCACATCACTAAAAATTGAAGTTGAATTTGTATTTATATATTAAGATACATTCTTACATGGGTAAGAAAAGTAGAATGTAAGACTCTCGCGCGCGCGTTCAGGCACAGGAAGAGGTGCAAATCCATGGTTTTTAGCTAGGCCAATGCGTGGATACGCGATCTGCGTACACGAATGTCGGCTCAAAATCTCATGGTCCTAAACAAGCCCAGTCTTTACATATTTTTTTTTATTTCTGGAAAATTTGGCAACACTCCCGTATTGATCCACATGCTCAGCAGTCTACCATGCCCATGTGGATCCACACAGCCAGGCCACTGACACACCCGTATGGATCCACACGCCCGTGTCATTGTGCTGCAGTGTGTGCAAAGGCAAATCCACACTCCCTGTTGATCCACACGCGCCATGTGAATTGTGTTCCAAAATGGTCTTTTGAATTTCTTGTCTTTTAAAAATTCAATTTATGATATTTCAAAAATTAATTTCACAATTATTTGAGAGTTATAAAGATATTATTGACAGCTTTTAAAGGAAATTAATCACAATTAATCTCATATCTTTTCTATCTAGTATAAATAGGTAGTTTTTCCTTGAATTTTAAAACAAGTTTTTAAGAGTTTACTTTGATTCTTGTTGAATAGTTTCTTTCTTTCTTTCTTTTTCTTCTTCTTTTCAAGTGATAGAGAGTATGATAAGTTCATAGTTCGCTGTAAGTAAGAATTGTGTGTTCAACAACTACTTGAAATCTGTTGTAACATGAGACAAATGCCGGTTATCCTAAATACCAGCGTAGGAGACGAATTTGTTTTAAGGAAAACTGTATGGAACACAGAGCTCAGATCGTTTTTCATTTTTATGGTTTTTTGAATATTGAATTAACAATTTTCTTCTATTATTGTTGTTCTCCTAACAAACTACTCACTTATCTACCTTATTAATATATATCATATCATATTAAATTATAACTTTATTTAAGAATAGTTAGTCTAAACTTGTGAACCAAAGCATAGAATAACAATTATTTAGGAATACTTATTTTAGAAATACCCATTACATTTTTTAAGAATTACAACTCGATTTCACACTATTCTATTCCATGAACTAAACATGGCTTTAAAATGGGCTGGACATGAAGAAATTAATAGAGCTCAAGTCCAATAAACGAGGCTTGGATAATAAGACCATCTCATAATAGAAAGCGTAGAGGTAAAACCGTAAAAGTGTAATAATTCAATTCCTCAAGCTACATAATTTATATTCATTAGTTTTTAGAGGAATTAGAATTCTGCAAAAACTAAGGAATTATTATTCCATGAAATTTGAATTTCATTCCTCATTACTGAATCAAATTAAGGAATCCTTATTCTTATTTATTTAATAACAATTCTATTTCTTGCCGATTCTTTGAACCAAATATATCCTATAGCTCTCTATATATTAATAATTTAGCTATAAACTAATAAATTAGTTGTAATTGATAAAAATGTTTAGAAAAAAATTAGCTGAAAAGATCATAACAAAACATTATTTATATTAATAAAAAATTCAATGATTTATATTAATTGTACAAATGGTATCAAAACTTCTCACTCTATTATAATTTGGCACCAAAAATTTTAATTCTTACATATTAGCACCAAAATTTTCAAAAATATTGAATTTGATACCCAATCCAAATTTCTAATGTCAAAAAGTCTACGTGGCATGCCACGTCTCACAAACCTATGTAAACATTAAAAACGATGCTATTTAAGAGTTTAAATGATAGATTTTCTTTTTTCTTTGTTTAAAGTTCTTAAACGACATTATTTTTAGTAGTTATTTTTACTGGTAAAAATATCGACGTGGAGGCTTGTGTGACACAACATGCCATGTAGACTTTTCAGCACCAAAAATTGAGTTAATGTATAAAATTGCAACATTTCTTAAAATTTTGATAACAATATGTAATAATAAAATATTTTTATACTAAATTGAAACAAAGTAATAAATTTTGAAATCCTTTGTATAATTAGTCTTAAAATTTATTTAAATATATAATGCAAATAAATTATATAATATATATGCATATTAAATAGCATAAAAATTATATTAAATATCTTAATCCAATATCATATATATATGTCCACTTTTATTATCTAATATTCAATAATTATATATATGCAAATATTAAATAATTTAATTATATATAATTTCCATTGATTTTTAGGTTGAGCGTATAATATGTCATTTGATAAACAAAAACAAAGTGTCTAATAAGAAATGAAAATATTAGTCTACTAGCGTGTAAGTTGAATCATTGAATGTTAGTTCATTAGCCTTTTTGGAATATATTATAATTTTTTTAAAAATAATCTGATTTTAGTATGTAAAAATTATTGGTCAAATTAGATTAAATTTATGATCTAACTAGATTATAATCTACTTTAATATACACTTATGTCTATTTCAAGCGGCAAGAGCGTTTGCTAATTCTAAACACCACCTAAACGTGAAAAAAAAAAATCAGTTTTTTCATTACAATTTCCGAAAGTGCAAAATCTTAATTTGGAGTTAATATTTGGTTCAAATTAAAATTATACAAGGTATAGATGGTTTACGGTGAATTCATGAAAAAAAAATCCTTTATTAATTCATCAACATAGATCAATTATGATAATAGTAAAATAATTGATACAAAGCTGTTATAAAAAAATAGGAATACATGCTGGTTCTAAGCAGCTTCATCAATCTTATATATACATAGCGTATATGGCTAATTTTGTTCTAATCTTCGCCCTAATTATCCTTAATTCTCTATTATGATAACTCTAGCAATTTTGTTAATATTAACTCGCGAAGACTCCTAAGACGTTCAATCCATCAGGAAGCGTCATCAAATTTCTGCAATATCTTATACCAAGTCTTTCAAACTAGGCAGTGCTCCTTCCTCCACAAATCATTCCTCTAGCAGCTGTCGCCCTCAAAATTTGAGCACTTCAAGTTTAGAAAAAATTCCTCCTTTACTGCAAATCATTTTCTTTCCTGTAGACAACAATTTTGGCATTCTCAGTTTGGCAAGCTTGTCCAATTTTTGCATAGGATTCACTGCAAGTCCTGATCTTGACTTGACAAGGTTATTGGATTTGGAGAAACTTGGATGCCAGCTTCTGATTTTTGTTGGGTTTTGAGTGATGATAGATTGATGAAAGAGTAAGAAAATGTAATCTATTTTGAAATTTCCATAAATATTTCTGCATTTTACTCCAATATATAGGTTACAAAAGCAACAAGATAAAGTTTACAAGCAAGTTAGTACAAAAAGACATGGAAACCATACTTATAATCATGCTTCAAGTTTCTAGCTAAACTTTAAAACTTAACTAATTAAAAATATGCAGAAACTCACTCTTTGACAGCAACGCATCACAATAATACATCATTCCATTAAATTTTCTATAGAAAAAATTAATTAATTGTTTTTTTGTTTGGGAGTGGCCTTCTATAAAGCTCCTTGATGTTTTTGTTGAAAAATTCATCTTGGAGCTTATTCTCTCCAAACTGGATGAATTGTAACTTCCTTATTGGCAAAATACAGGAGAAGATCTGAATCGAATGTAAGAACTCAAATATAGAGAGACATCAACTTGAACTGCTAACTTGATGTATCAGCTTCCAAATCTCACATTTGAATGAATGAGAAAGGAAAAAGAGCTTTATATAGCTATGTACCAAAAATTAGTGATAATCGAGGTTAACTATTTTAAACCGCGTGATTTGACCATTTGCATATTATCGCAAGATAGTTAGATATGAGCTGTTACAATATACTAGCATAATTTTTTTTAAAGAAGCACTTTTCTCCAACTTTGCTGAGATAATATATTTTTTCTTATGGAGTACTTCTCTCCGAGATTGTTTAGATTTTCTACATGGAGCACTTCTCTTCAAGATTTTTTAGATTTTCTAGAGCACTTTTCTCTAGTTTCTTTTGAATTTTTCTACTACACTTCTGACCAACTACTAAAGTAGTTTTGTTAATGCACTTCTCATCAATTATAAATGTCTTTCTCCTCCTTCCTTGCTTAATCTTGCTTGGTTGGATTTTGTTAGTGTTTACTTGAGACATTTATTTGTGCTTGTGGTTGCTATCATCATCATCTTTTCCTTTTTCTTCTTTCTATTATTCTTTAGACTTGGTAGTGGAAGCTATTCTATTTTTTTTTTTTGCTCAAAAAAGACTTTAAATAATAGCTACTTAAGATCATTTAAGCTCTGATACTAATTGTTGGATTTTAAAAGATGATAGATTGATCAAAGAATAAAAAAATGTAATCCATTTTAAATGTTCTATGCATATTTATGCATTTAACTCTAATATATATAGTTACAAAAGCAACAACTTAAAGTTTACAAGTTAATACAAAAGACATATAGGAACAATACTTATCGCCATGCTTCAAGTTATTGGGTTAATTTCATCCATAGCAATTGAATTTTGCTCTTATTGCAGTAAAACCATATAACTTTTTTTCATCCCAAAAAAAGCACTAAATTATGTTTTTATTTCATTAAAGTCACTCATAGCCAATTTCTAGTGACACATGAAATTCAACGTTAGATTTTCGATAATATGTTAGCTGTCACATCAAATTTTTGGTGACATATTAGCTTTCTAATTACACATATAATTGAGTGACTTTTTTAGGACTAAAAAAAGTTATATGATTTTAATGCAATAAGAGCAAAGTTCAGTAACCATATATGAAATTAACTCTCAAGTTACCTAACTAAACTTACCTTAAAAATTAACTAAAAATCTGTAGAAACTCAGTCTTTGACAACAGTATATCACAATAAAAACAACAATTAATAATTGGCTAAATTACAAAAAAAAAAAATAAGAACTTTGTACTTTTATCATAATTAAGGTCAATTCTTTAAGAATTTGAATTTAATTACATGTACTTTAGGTTTTGTAACAAATTTTTCTTTGGGTGGATTGTACCTAACTCTGAGCCTACATGGCAATGATGTGGAAAACACGATAAAGCTGATGTGAAAAAAGTTGGGACATGGGTCTAAAAACTAAAACAATACTATTTTGAAAACCATGTTTGTTGAAATAGATCAATGAATCTCTTTTCTAAAATCGTCACACTCTCAAAATAGATCTTATTATAACATGGATTGTCCTTATTTTAGTCAAACGATATCGTTTTAGTTTAGGTGATATGAGCAATTTGATGTGTAAAATGATGCCGTTTTGATTTATATACTCATGTGACAATTTTTTTCCACATTGGCTCCACTGTATTTTCCATATCTGCTCCATTGTGTTTTTCACGTCATTGTTTTATATTTTTAATGTTTTTACATGTCATTATTGCGTAAGCTCGGAATGAGATATAGTTCACCGAGGTAAGATTTGTTACAAAACTTAAAGTATATATAATTAATCTCAAATTTTTTAAAGAATTGGCCATAATTGAAGTTTATGATTTTTTTTTTTTTAATTTAGCCTTAATAATTTAGTATTTCTAGCAAATTTACTTTCTCCAACAATTTTTTAGTTCTCTAGCTAAATATACACTAGGAAGATCTTTAAGTTTTGATGAAGAAAATTACAAGTGTTGATCCAAAGGCTAATTTGATTCATCAAATGATTTCAACCTCAAGAATTAAAGACATTTGAAGTTCATAACCCAATTTTATACAGCCTGCACTATAAAGACATTGCTTCCTTTTGAGATAGCTCTATTATCTTGCATTTCCATCAAAATTTTGTAAGCTTTAACAATGCTTCCAAGCCTTTTCTCACTAGACTATACTCATCTACAAATGCTCCTAAAAGAGTTTGAAGGTTTACTATTCTCTTAAGCTTTGCATCTATCAAATTGTATTGGGGACATTGTTATGCAAGTTTGTGATGTTGATTCAAATTAAATTCACAAGTGCACGGATTGCTATAATATGATAAGTTCATTCCTCAGATCTATCTCACAATAATTACTCGATTTAAACTCCTAATAAACTACTGATTGCCAATGAACATAAATTAAATGGTAAACACACCAACCAATTTTGATAAAGTATAAACTAAATAAATTGAACTACGAAACTGGAAATAACCAAGTGCAACTAAATAACAAATTAAATCAATGATATTAAATAGGTATTTAGCTTTGCATCCCCAATCATGTATTCCCCTCTTTTACAAATTAAGAACAATGAATCATAATTCTTAAAACCCTTGCCCACTAACTAAACAAGCAAATAAATTAATTAGTATCCAATCCAATTTTTATACCGAAATTATAGATTGTTTGTCTAATAACTTAACCTTAATATTTACAAAATAAATATTTGTTGTCCAGTCAATCATTCAACTTGAAATCATTAAGCACAATTGAAATAGAAAGAAAATTCAATCATTCAATAAAATAAAAAGGTTCATACAAAGATTGGGTAGCCAACTAAATTTCGAGAGAAAATTTAGCCTAGCATTGACATTACAATAATCATGTTAATATCAAAGGCCAAATTCCCAATATATATAACGTTCAAACAAATTTAGTAGAAAGAATTATTGATATGACTGAACTTTCATGGAAGAAATATGTGGTGGATCTAAATTCTCTTATTTTCTTGAAGATTTAGCTTGAATATCACAATATCAACTTTCTAAAAGACTCATTGGAGGAATGAATCAACCATTTTGGGCAAGGTTTGATGGCCTAGCGATCAATCATACCTAGAAGAAAATATTGGTTAGAGACGGTTGTGTTCTAGGGTTATTTCTTTATAGTGTTCCTTTAGTATAAAAATGATGGCATTTTTTTTTGCTTCTGATGAATTAACTGCTTAGTTAGTAAAAAAAAAATATATTCGCTGGAAAGTTTATACACTTCAACAATTCTTTCTAGCAAGTTGGTCAGATCGTCTAAATTTGATAAAATGTTAAAAATTAGTTCATTTAATTGAAACAATTAAAATTGTAGATTCTTTTTGGTACAAATGTAAAAGTTCAAATTTTTTTTTAATAAATTGGCCAATATCAAAAGCCAAGCATTTTACATCAAATAATAATAGATAAAAGAAAAAAATAAGTTGCTCCCGTAAAACTTAGCAAAGAATCCAACTTTTAAGAGTAGTTGATCTTCGAATCTTCAACATAGACTCCATACCAATCTTGTAGTATCAAAATAGCTCTTTCAAAAATGTCAAGTCTGTTATAACATCAATGAAAATTGCAGAAGATAGAAGGTGGTTGATGAAGATGATAAATAAAATGATAAAAAACCTAATTCTACTTAAAGTTTTATTTAATTCCTACCTAATTGTAATCTAACTCCTAATTACAATATTTTCCAATTAAAAACATCATAAAATCCCCCCAAAAAATGGTTATCCTCTAATAAGAATGTATCTCATGAGATATATACCTCACTTGAACATAATAGGTCTTTGAAAATAACACATTCCCATATAACAATAATAATCTCACTATACAAGGGATTGCTACGTAACGATATCAAATAAAACCTGTAATCCTGCGTCCTATTAAAAACTTTTTACAACTTCATGTTCATAGCATTTCCACATCATACATTGTGTCATATATCCTTTCATTAAATTATATCTCACCTTATCATCTAGATTGCAATATCTCTATCTCATAACATATCTAATCATAAAGATCTTATGCCTAATCAAATGAACAAAATAAATCCTAGGCTAAACATGCCTTCTCATTACAACTGTTCAAAAATCAATACATAATCAATAAGATATAAATCCAATAAATCTTTTATTACAATCCAATGCTACCCATGTAATGAGTAATGAATAAACAAAGCATGAATATGAAAAACAGACCCAAAGGTCTAGATAATTTGGCTCTGACAAATCATTGGGCTCTTTAAGTGTTAACCTCCTTTATGGCTCCAACCTGCATGCAGAAATCCCATATGCTAAGCTACTGAAAACTTAGTGGTACATATACGCATAACAATTCTAGCATACAACTACTGAAAACTTAGTGGTACATAAGTGAGAGGCACATGACTAAGCTACACTAAGCTATACAAGAGTGGTAGCTTAGGGTCATTTGATTATGAATCATATGACACATGTGAATCTTACTTATTAAGCAAGATGATAACGTTACCCTTTAAGGGAAAGGGTGAACATGCCAATGGGCCATTAGACCTAATACATTCGAATGTATGTGGTCCCATGTCCATACACACTCGAGGTGCTTTCATCTACTTCATTACCTTTATCGATGATTATTCACGGTATGGGGACTTGTATCTTATGAGATACAAATCTGAGGCTTTTGAAACATTCAAAGAAATCATAAATAAAGTAGAGAAACAACTCGATAAAAGTACTAAAATACTTAGATCATATTGAGGTAGTGAATACTTGAGCTAAGAGTTTCTAGATTATCTTAGGGATAATGGGATATTATCCCAATAGACTCCACCTTACACACCACAACATAATAGTGTGGTTGAAAAGTGAAATCGAACCCTGTTAGAAATGGTGAGGTCAATGGTGGGCTTAGCAGATCTGCTAAAATCATTTTGGAGTTATGCACTTGAGATTGCTTTTTATATTCTAATAGAGTCCTATTAAAGTCAGTTGATGTTACTCTATATGAGATATGGACTAAAGAAAAATCCTTTCTCACATGAAAATGTGGGGTTGTTTGGCTTATGTGAAGCAAATTATGTCAAATAAGGCAGAGGTTAAATCTAACAAGTGTCTATGTATAGGATGTCCTAAAGAAATGATTGGATATCAGTTCTACAACACTTTGGAACAAAAAATGATTGTTTCAAAGCATGCTACCTTCTTAGAGAAAAATTTTCTTCTAAAAGGAGATAACGGAAATAAAGTTGAACTTGAAGAAGTTCAAGATGCTCAAGTAGATGTAGATCAACTGCCTGAACACACGGCTATTAATCATACAAACGAAGTAGCAGTTGAAACTTCTGAAGCACAAGAGCTTTATAGATCTAGTAGGATACGCACTGTTCTAGAGAGATATGGATTTCTCATTAGTGAATAGAATGACGTGTTGCTCATAGAAGATGATGAGCCTATAACCTATGAAAAAGTTCTAAATAGTTCAAAATCTAATAAGTGGTTAGTAGCCATAAAGTCAAAAATGGATTCTATGTACGAAAACCAAGTATGGACTTTGGTTGACCCACTCGAAGGGATAAAACCTATAGGGTGCAAATGGGTCTTTAAGAAGAAGACTGATATAAAGGGTAACATTATTACCTATAAGGCTAGGCTAGTAGCTAAAAGTTATCGTCAAAGACAAGGAATTGACTATGACAAGACTTTTTCTTCTGTAGTTATGCTTAAATCCATAAGGATACTCCTAGCTATTGTCGCTCATTATGATTATGAGATATGACAAATAGATGTGAAGACGACTTTCCTTAATGGAAACCTTGTCGAGAATATGTACATAACTCAACCAGAGGGCTTTATATCTAAAGATGGCCAAAAGGTATACAAGCTTCAAAGATCCATTTATAGATTGATGCAAGCATCTTATAGTTGGAATATCCGGTTTGATGAGACAATCAAAGAGTTTGGTTTCTCATAAAATCCAGATAGGAGTGCAATTGTATTTCTTATATTGTAGGTAGATGACATACTACTCATAGGAAATGGCATATTGGTCTTATAATTAATCAACATATGGTTATCTGAAAATTTCTCCATGAAAGACCTTAGAGAAGGAACCTATATTTTGGGGATAAAGATCTATAGAGGTAGATCTAGTAGGCTGCTTGGTCTTTCACAGTTTACATATATAGATAAGATGCTAAAGAGATTTAGCATGAAACAGTCTAAGAGAGGATTCATTCCCATGATCCATGAGATTACCTTCTCAAAGTTAATGTGTCCAAAGATATAAGATGATAGGGCATGTATGAGTACGATCCCATATACTTCAGTTATAGGATCAATCATATATGTTATGATATGTATGAGGCCTGATGTATCATATGCTTTGAGCGTCACGAGCAGATACTAATTGGACCTTGGTGAAGGTCATTATGTGGCTGTCAAGAATATCTTTAAGTACTTAAGAAGGACTAAGGATGTATTATTGGTATATGGAGATAGAGATCTTATTATAAGCTGGTATACCGATTCCAGCTTCCAATCTGATAGGGATGATTCAAAAGCTCAATCAGGCTATGTGTTCATTGTGAATAGTGGAGTCATCAGTTGGAAGAGTTCCAAACAAGAGATGACTATCGATTTCACAACCGAAACATAATACATTATAGCTTCCGAGGCGGCTAAGGAAGCGGTTTTGGTAAAGAAATTCATCACAGAATTAGGAGTGCTTTATAGCATTGTTAATCCAATACAACTGTGTTATGATAATAATGGAGCCATTGTGCAAGCAAGGAGCCACGGTCTCATCAAAGGTCGAAACATGTACTGAGAAGATACCATTTGATTAGAGAAATCATTAGTTGGAATGATGTAAAAGTAGAAAGAGTACTCACTGATCATAATATAACTGATTGTCTAACCAACCCACTTCCCTAAAAAAGTACTCACTGAATTAAATACAACGGTGATTGGCTTTAGTGTAAGTGGGAGTTTATTCAAAAAAGTGCTCTAAAGGCAATCACCTTTAGCACTGATCGTACACTTTCATTGTATATGAAAATAAAGCATTTTTCATTAATTAATGTTCATTTACTTTATGAATTGATATAGATCATTAAGTCATTTAATGAAGTTCATGATATAAAACATAACATGAAGGAAATCATGATGGAATTATAATATTGAGATTCCTAATGTAATGCCCGCTAATTGGAGTCTAGAAGCTATTGTATTATATGAAGAGTGAATTGGTAATTAAAAGTAAGAATTTAAAATATATGGATATATGAATTGGATGTATACATGAGGTATATGTGTGGTATATTGATCGATTTTGGCTTTGGTTTCAAGAGAGGGATGAAATAAATTAATAAAAGTGAAAAATAAAAGTGTCACGACTGTGACAAGGGAGTGTCACGACCGTGACAATCAAAATTTTTGGATAAACTTGACTTTTTAGGTCAATAGCTATAGTAACTCTTCATTACCATGAAAGATCTGTATAAAAGCCTTTTCCCAAGCTGTTATCTTCATATTTTCACCATCTTTTCCATTCTCAAATCCTAAGTTGTGTTCACATAAACCCAAGAACACCAAAGGAGTGATTTTTCATGGGTTTTGAGTGAATTAAACACCAAACCAAGAGAAAGAACAAGATCAAAGTAAGATTTGAAGAAATTATCAACTTTGGTGAATTGGAAGAGAGAGAAAATTGGTGCAAGAGTGACCACGAGTTCCTTGCATGTATAAGAGTGTTTTCTGCTATAAAGAGGTAAGAAAATATAAGAAATCCATCTCTTTGCCATTATTATGAAGCTATATATAGAGATTGTGATGTTTGAGTGAAAACCCATGGAAGAAGAGTTATAGAGGATGAAGGGTGTTTGGGTTTTGTGAATATTTATGTTCTTTGAAGTTATTGGAAGTGAGATACCATGGAGTTTAGTTGAAAACATGCATAATAACCTTAGTTTGGGAATTATGGGATTAGATTTGTCATTACACATATTTGTCATAGTTTTAGAATTGATATATGGCTATAGTTATTATAGGAAAACAAGTTAAGGAGGGTAGTAATGATCAAGAGGAGTAGTCAAGCTCCTTAGCTTTGGATTTTATGAGGCTTCATTGAGGTTTGTACATATAGACATTTTTGTTCGGCTTGATGCATGATTATGTGTTAATTGATTAAATTATATGTCATAATGATGGAATCTATGTAATATGTGTATATTTAATGAGTATTTGGAATTTAGTGATGCCATGTAAGAGCATATGAGAATGAAATGGAGTATGTTCATATGAAAAATCATTAAATGAACATCTATATGTAGTGAATATTGATTTAAAAATGAAATGGAGTTGGTGTAAATATTGAGAACTTTAATGTGTTAAATGTTGGAATACAAAGTAAATATAAAATATGGAAGCATGAAAAGGCATGATTAAATGTTAGGAAAGTTAATTTAAGTGATTCAATATGCACAAATATGTTAATAAGCTTGAAAATGGCAAATGTGTTAAAGTGAGCACATTGTATGTGTAAACTGTGTGTTGGTGAGCTTGGTTGTGACCCCATATTGAGTGATGATTTGAGTTGTGTTAACTTGATTTTGGTTGTGTCTATAGACTATAAATGATTTCTCTATGTGTTTAGGAAGTGTTTAGCAGTGGAATTTTGGCAAAATTTGATTACAGGAACAAGTTATGCCCTTTCACAACCGGCGTCACAACCATGCTAAGAACTATCATGGCCATGAATTAAATTTTCATGACTATGAACATAGGTCCAGTAGCCTTCATAACCATGCCTCACAGCCAAACCAAAATTCATGGCCGTGAAGATACTATTCACAACAAAGGTGACCTATATTTAAATGATGTTTTGGTGGGTCCGAAACATGCCGATTATGTATAAATGCTAGAGTATGATATTAAATCATATGAATAAACATAAATATGATATGTGAACATGCATATGTGATATGAAATATTAGGGTATATATTAAAGAATGAGGTTAAATTAAAGAGATACTTTGATATAAATGCCCATTTCTCTAGTTGAGGACTACTTTAGGATAGATGGTGCACCATTAAGGAGATTTACGGTACCGAACCAGTCATATTTTCTTAGGAACAAGATGGATTAGGCTTGTGGAGCATCCTTGATCCCATTTACATACGGATGTTATATAATAATCAGTCAAAGAGGCTTAAGCTCGTGGAGCACTCTTAACAGAGATCTAAGTGAATAGGGTGGTTCAAGCTTATGGAGCACCCCTATTTCACGCCCTGTATCCGGATAGTCTAGGAACAAAATTTTGGCTAATAACTAGAAAGTGTGATATGAAAAGTATTTGTACGTTAAATGGCTTAAAGAGTTGAGTTAAGTATCATAATGAGCATGATAGGAAATAATTACCTAATGATGTGACATGAAATTGTTTACATAAGTTTGGTATGATATAAATTATGGCTACATTGATTTACAAGTTGAATCAATAATCGATAGATGTTATTAGTTAAACATGTAAGCCTTGTATATTTGTATGCTTATTCTTTATATGCCATTTGCATATTTATCTAAAATATATGCCATGTTTTCGTGTGATTATCTAGGAGAATCTAGACGCCTATATGTATCACTAAGCTAGATATCACTTAGAATAGGTTTTTCTCACGCAGGTTCAGGAGTCTGTAGACAGTAGATTTAAAGTTGATAAAGAGAAGTTAAAGCTCACCTTAGAGAAGACATTGAGACCCGCTTTATGGGTGAATGACATTATGTATTTTATTACACACATGCATTTGGGTTGGTAGACATGTCATGTATAAAGTAAGAGAAAATGTTTTATATTTTGATATTATAAATAATATATGGTGATGTGTAAGGCTTACAAGCCATAACATGCTTAATTTGGTAATTATGATAAAATGATATATACATATGTATATAATTAATAAAATGAGAAAATAACCAAAATAGCATGTTTAATCAGATGTATCTAATTCTAGATTGATCAGATAATAAGACAAAAATTTAATTTAGATAGGTTCATTCAATTAGTCATGTGGCATTCTGCTTATATAATGGATTTATATCTATTATATAGTCAGGGTGCTATACCTATCATGTGTAATTATGTTAGTATCTAAACTATCTATAGTCATAGCATCAACAAGATAGGACATTATTGATCTGGATAAACAAGATAGAACATTGTTGATCCGAATAAACTAGCACATGTTACACTCATTGATTGGATCAAGCAGTAGATCTCATAAGCTGTAAATATGAGATATTTAAAGTTAACATGTGAATGTTTGCTAAGAGTAGTCAAGTCCATTGGATGACCTGCTGTGAGACAATCATATGGATTATTTACTCAAATATCAGTGATAGTCTCATCATAGCAATAGTGCAAGTATCCTTAGACTTAAGGCACTCAAGGATATCTTGGATACTGATTTTGTACTTCGACTCCATTCTTTGTTGCCTTATAGAGGTCGCTTATAGGGTGGTGACTGGGTATAGCATGAGATATTCAAAGAAAACTGGGTAGCCAATAAAAGATTCACCATTCCTGATAGAGGGAATGTATACCCATAGGCTCTTGTCGATATTATTACTTAGGAATCTCTGGCCATAGTGGAAATGTCATGAGGATGGTCTTCAATGACATGTCTAATAGAGTAATGAGTCTCAATGACAAGATCTAATGTCACTTGGGTTAGGTGTGATATAGTCAGTCTAATGGGAGTTGAGACAAAGTCCATGCTCTAAACTGAGAAGGGTATAGAATAGTGAAAGGAGAAGTTGCACAAATTATTATCTATGGAATGGTTCATAGTCAAACCACTGACTTTCCGGTCATTTAGGGGTCATGATGTGTTGCTAGATACCACTCACGACTTGCTTAGGATCAAGTGTTGATATATATGACCAATATAATTAGGAACCTAATGGGTCACAAGCTTTGAATATATGAAGAAGGAGTAAAATGGTCTTGGATAGGATCCAAAATATGAGGGAGAGATTTGGGCCTCGACGGTGTCATGATCGCAGGAAGGTTTTACAGGTACGAAGTCGTCAGAAGATCACGGGTCCATCAGCATGGGGCTAGCAAGCTAGCGTGCAGGAGCATTGCAGGTTACAGGCCTATCAATACGCTAACTGGCAGGTCAGCGCGTAGGCATGTTGGGGGCTGTAGGCCTATACAGGCTGTCGGTACGTTGGCTAGTTGACTGCAGGCAATAACCAGCCTATCCCTCTCATGTAGCCCTAAAATCCCTATTTTTATAGTTTTTGGGTATGAGTGAGACTCTAAACCCTAGGTGTTTTTGGAAACACATATAAACCATTTTACATCAAAAAATTAATTAGCGTCCATAAAATTAAAAGTTAATTCTCCATACACACTCTCTTAAGAATGTAACACTTTACTAGCATAAAGTGATCATTCTAGCCATTCCCTTTGAGGTTTCTATATATGTTTCTTCTTGTGGATCAACATTAGAGACGATCCTACCATTGGATTGTTATGGTTTGTGACAACCTAGTAAGGAGAAAAGAAGGAACAAATAAAAGAAATTAAAGGTTATCTTCAACTATGTTTGGTTAATTAGTTTTGATGGTATAAGTAGAATCCTTTATTTCAGGTTTTGAAAAGTTTTATTTTCCACTGCATTTTCTGTATATGATATATTTTCTAAACCCATCAACTCATAGGATGGTGCTTAGCTATAGTTTGAGATATTCAAAGGTAGTTCAGTAGTCAATAGTTGATTCACCACTCCTGATAGAAGGAGACTATATCTATGGCCTCATGGAAATCATTTCTCAGAAATCTCTGCCAGAGTGGAAGTGTCTTGAAGAAGGGCTTTAAAGACATATCTTATAGAGTAATAAGTCTCGTAAACAAGATCTAATAATACTTACACTAGATGTGAGTTGTTACATAATCCATACTCTAAACCGAGTGAGGTATAGTGAGGTGAAAGGACGATTTGAATGGTAATGGTCTATGGAAGGGTTTATAGGTAGACCACTAACCTTCTAATCAATTAGGGGTCCTAATGTGTTATTAGATATCACTCATGATCTACTCAATATTATGTGATAATTTGAGTAGCCAACATAACTAAAAACCTAATGGGTCACACACATAGAAAGATTGAAGAAAAGGTAAAATTTTGGATGTGTTCCAAATCATGAGAGAAAATCTCGACCTAACATATTTTGTAATGCCCGCTAATGGGAGCTTAGAAGCTATTGTGGTACATGAAGGGTAAATTGGTAATTAAAAGTATATATGAATAAGTTTTAAAAATATATGAGAGGTATATTGGAGGTATATATAAGGTATATGTGAAGTATATTGGCTAATTTTGGCTTTGGTTTCAAGAAAGGGCGAAATAAATCAATAATTGTGAAAAATTAAGGTGTTATAACCATGAGAAAGGGGTGTCACAGCCGTGACAGTCAAATTTTATGGATAAAGGTGACTGTTCAAGGTCAGTTGCTACAGTAACTCTTCATGGCTGTGAAAGGGAATCTTCATAACCGTGAAAGGTGACTATATAAAGCTTTTTTTTCCGTATTCTTATTACCATTTTTCATTATCTTTTCCATCCTCAAACCCCAAACCCTTGTCACACACCCTTAAGAACCCCAAATGAGTGTTTTTCATGGTTTTTGAGTGAAATAACATCAAACCAATGAAGAAAATAAGATTAAAGCAAGATTTGGGGAGAACATCATCTTTGGCTAAATTTTTGAGGAGACATAAAATTGGTGCTAGAGGGACCACGAATTTCCTTGCATGATCAAATGTGTATTTTGTCATCAAGAGGTAAGCAAACATAAGAACTCCATCTCTTTACTATGACTATGAAACTATATGAAGGGATTGTGATATTTGAGTGAAATGCCAGAGGATGAGTTATGGAAAATGAAAGGTGTTTGGATTTTGTATATATTTATGTTCTTTGAAGTTATTAGAAGTGAGATACCATGATATTGAGTTGAAAATATACTTAATAACCTTAGTTCGGGAATTATTGTAATACCTTCCCATATAGCAGACTAACCACCACTATACAAGAGTATGCTATTCAAACTATCTCATAATAAACCTTTAAAACTGTGTCTGAAGGATGAGTTATGGAAGATAAAAGGTGTTTGGATTTTGTGTATATTTATGTTCTTTGAAGTTATTAAAAGTGAAATACCATGATATTGAGTTGAAAATATACTTAATAACCTTAGTTCGGGAATTATTGTAACAGCCTCCCATATAGCAAACTAACCACCACTATATAAGAGTATGCTACTCAAACTATCTCATAATAAACCTTTAAAACTGTGTCTGAATTAAAACTTTTCACATATTAATAGTTTTGAACTATCTCATCATGTAACATAACAAACGCATATGTCATCATGCTCAAATCTAAGAAACTGGAATCATAATATGATTTAAAATCTATACTAGGGCCAAACATGCCCAAATTAAACCTTATTATGTAATCCAAACTTTAAGTGAATTAAAACCATAAAAATTCTTTATTACATATCCAAAACTACCCTATCATGGGTAACAAATAAAGAATGTAAAATAATAAATGCATAAAGATCGACCCAAAGGTCACAAGGTATTTGCTCTGACAATACTTCGGGCTCTTCATGTATCAACCTTCTCTACAGCTCCAAACCTACGTGTAGGAAACCCACACACTAAGTTACTGAAAGCTTACTGGTACATATACACAGTAGAATTTTAACATACATTCATGGCATCATATGTTCATAGCATCTTATAACATTCATATGACTAAAATTATATGTTCTGATATCGCTTATTACATATGCATAAGGTTATACATTATGACATACATTACACCTCAACTTATAAGCGTACCTGGTAGCGAAAGCATACAACAACTTTAACAACCATAAGATATAAATCGTTGTGTACATAACTAGGTCAAGCTTTTAGGCTGACATATATAAATCATAACATCTTTAATTTCATCTCCCAATACTCTATATTTTGACTCTTGGATACAGGTCCTGAATAGGAGCACTACCTTGAGCTTCAGCCACCCTATTCATAAACTGAGCTAAAGTCAAGTGTGCTCCTTAGAGCTTTAACCAACTTGATACTAATAACTATGCTAGCAATAAGGATCAAGTTCACTCCCTAAGAGCTTCAGCCAACTTGTCCAACAAAGACTGTACTGATATAATAAATATGGTACCAAAACCCTGAATGACATGCCATTTATCCTATAGGTAGTCTTAGTACAAGTAATTAGGCATTTTTATTATGTTTTATAACTATTTATCTATTATCTTACGTAATGTTCCATGTGCATAGAACATATAGTTGAGTATGAATCACATACCTTATTACATCCCATGGCTTATCCCCTATCCATATAGCTAAATCAATGATATTAACATGTTATATGTGCTTATTCAGCATAATAAGATGAGTATGCAAACATGGCATGGCAAATGGGAGCATTTAAAAACATATCTTAACTTATTTTTGCAGTCATGGACGTGACTCTTAGGAGTCACAGCCATGACTGGTGCTCCAGTGGTGAACTTGGTGGTGAACACTTCTATTTCATTCTAGGACTTGAGTCATGGGCATGACTCTATGTTTTCAACACAAAAATCATCTGAACATAGACAAATTCATATATAAGGTTTCTATGGTGGTTCAGGTGCCACCCAACTTAACAACACTTTAATTTAATAAGCTAATACATGCCTCTCAACTATCAAAGCTCATTCTACATATGGTATCATCAATTCCATAATTCAAGGGACATCTAAATCATGGCATAATCAAACTATTAATATAAGGCCATATAATCACAAGTTCACATTCTCTTTAACATGCCATTAAAACTCAAAGCCTCATCTCATGCCAATCATTAAACTTGCATGTATAGTCATGGATTTCAACTTATGTGTCATAAGTCTTTACATAAATATAGTATGTCAATTACTTAACTTACTATAGATTCAAAAGTTGGCCAAAGTCAGAATTCATTATTTCTGACCCATGTCATATTTCATGTCGCTTAACCATTAATATTCCCTTTTTTTATTACCATATTCCATTTATCAAAAGTATCATACTCTAATCTAAACTTGGCATTATAACTCATTCACTTGGTGTTATGCATAATCAACGTTGGCCAATCACTTAGTTCATTCAAATTACATAGCAAGACATCAGTATATGCAAGCAAACTCGGAATTAAGATGCATATATGTACAAACCTGATATGGAGCTGTAAAACTGTCCCTAACATGCCTCTCATATGTCGGTGGCATCACCACCATTACCTTCCTTACCTAGCTTAACAATATTAATACATGCATAAAGCAAGGTTCTATGAAGAATAATCAAAACCCTTAATCTGTGATCTCTAGAACCTAAGGTAGAATCCTAAACTCTGCTTCTAATTTCTTAATTTGTAAAGGGGGACGCTTAAGAGGTTAAAACTCATCAATTCTTACCTAGAATGATTGAAATTGGAGTGGAAAAATTGGAGAGCTTCAGCCTCCCCTTAGCTGCCCATTTTGAACTTTCGCTATGAAGCTTAAATCCTTGATTTTCTTATTAAATCTTTGTTTAAGCTTGGTGTTTAATGTTTTTAACATAAAGAATCAAAGGAAAAATGGTGGAGAATCGATTTGGAGTGGTCTTTAGTGTCTAGAGAACGAGGGCTAGGGTTTGGGGTGTTATTTCCTCTGTTATTCTACAGAAAAACTCGACTTTTATATAGCTATTGGGGTGTCATGCCCGTGACTCCACCAATCATGGCTGTGACACTTATCAGTGAGGCTAAAATGTCTCACTATGATGGTCACGCCCCTGACACTATTAGTCACGGTTGTAACCGTCTCACAGGTCACTTAATTCATCATTTTTCATCCATAATGTGTTCCAACCCTTGGTCACTTAAAAGACATTTATGTAAACATATTTTATGATATTCTAGGCCTTAACTAGTGGGTGTTACAATTAGGGAATTAGATTTATGATTATACCTAATTGTCATAGTTTGAGAATTTAGATATAGCTTGAGTTAGTGAGAAATAATTGTAATTATGTTAGGTGATGCCTTTGAAAGGTGGAAATTAACCACCAAGGAGGCTAGGCAAGCTTAAAGATTAGATTTTGAGTTGGCTCCATAGGAGGTAAGTACACATATGCATCTTTAATTTATTAAATAATGTAGGCATTTGATAAATGAGCTGTTGAGTAACATTAGATGGCAATGAGTAATACTAATTGAATTGATAAAAATAGAATAAGTTATGTATGATTAATGAGAAGAGGGTTATGTGGGAACTATATAAGAAAGGCTTGAATTGGTATAAGACATAAATTAGTTAAGTAAATAGTAAAAATATGTTCAAGTGATTTAAACGTAAAATGGTTGTCGATGATAAGATCAATAAAATGAAGTAAAAAGGAATGTGGGATATGAGTTCTTTAATATGGTTATTAGAAGTTAGAAATGATATTTATGCTTATATATTGTAGGGTTATTAACCCAATTGTTTGTAAGCTAGGCTTAATGCCATATTAAGTATTGATAGTTGGTAAGGAACCAACTTTATCAAAGTACTTAAAGTGTATGGAGAATAGCACAAAGAGGTATGTCTTTTACCTAAGAACTTTTAAATGTTGACATGTATGCATAAATGATGTTAAACATGCTTGTTCGACAAAGTAAAGTAGTATTATGAGATATGAAAGCATGAAATGGTATGATTAAATGTTAGAAAGATTAAATAGAGTGTTTGTATATGTATAAATATGGTTATACATAAGAAAATGACAAATATGTTAAAGTGGGTACGATGTATGCATAAATTATATGTTGTTGAGCTTGGTTGTGACCCCATTTAGGTGATGAATTGAGTTGTCTTAACTTATTTATATTTATGTCACTTGTAAATGTTGACATGTATGCATAAATGGTGTTAAGCATGCTTGTTCAGCAAAGTAAAGTAGTATTATGAGATATGAAAGCATGAAATGGCATGATCAAATGTTAGAAAGATTAAATAGAGTGTTTGTATATGTATAAATATGGTTATATACAAGAAAATGGCAAATGTGTTAAAGTGGGTACAATGTATGCATAAATTATGTATTGTTGAGCTTGGTTATGACCCCATTTTGGGCGATGAATTGAGTTGTCTTAACTTGTTTGTATTTATGTCCAATGACCATGGATGATGTCTATGTATATTTAGGAAGTGATTTGAAGTAGAATTTTGACAAAATTTGACCATAGGCACAAGTTAGGACCTTTCACAACCGGCGTCACAACCATGCTGAATATGTTATGACCATGACACTTTGGTCCAAAAGCATTCATTGCCAACTATCACGGCTAGCTAAATTTGTCATGACTATGGCAACACTAGTCACAACAATAGTGACCTATGTTTAAATGATGTTTTGGTGGATCTGTTACATACCAGATGTGCCTAAATGTCAAAGTATGATGTAAAAACATATGAAAACATGTTAATAAGTATAAATGTGATATGAGAACATGCATATATTATATTGAATATATTGGAAACATAAGAGAATACTGATATAATTGTCCATTTCTCTACCTGAAGACTATAATTAGGATAGATGGTATACAATTAAGGAGATTTACAATACTTAACCAGTTATATATTTTAGGGATAAGGTGGCATAAGCTCGTGGAGTGCTCTTAATCCCAGTTATATACAGAGGATATATCATAATCAGACAAGGTGGCTTAAGCTCATGGAGCACCCTTAGTCTCGTTTACATAGATATACCACAATCTGTCAAGAAGGCTTAAGTTCATGGAACACTTTGAGTAGGGTGGCTTAAGCTTATGGAGCGCCCCTATTCTATACCCCATATCTATACAGTCCGAGAATGAGATTTAGGCTAGTTACTAGAAAATGTGATATGAAAAGAAATTATATGTTAAAAGGATTAAGGCAGTGATTACAAAATGAAATGAAACTTACGGTGACATAATTATTAATATTACAAGAAATTGTATGCTACTCTTGGAATTGATATACGATTGAGCCTCTGAGAGGTCAATGCATTAATTAATAAGTGGTAATATCAAAGTAAAGGAAAAGAGATGTGATCTATAGATCATAATAACATACATAAAATAAATGCGGTATATGTGTATATAACAATTGTATGAGTGGGGAATGCCCTATAAATATTATGATTATGTGTTTTGCATGTGACTGAATGACAAATGAAGATAACATTATTATATAATGATGTGATTACATGTTATGTTGATTTGCATATATATACTATTAAGCCATATGTAGCTTAGCGTATTTCATATGTACGCAGGTCATGGAGCCAATAGAGAGTTAATGTAGCAGTTGACAGTGGAGATGCCTAAGCCCATGTAGAGGACACCATATAGATCGGATTTGGGTTAGCATATTCATAGCATGCATTTATCTATTACATTCATTAAAGGGATGTAACTATTATATTTATTAACATGTAAATATGTAATATGATGTATAGTAAAAGAAAAAAATATAACTCAACTAGATGCATGAGATGAAGGCCTTGTAGGCCCAACCTAAAATAAAAAATATGATTAAAATAAGTTATAGCCACCCAGTCTATAGCACTTTCTATATATTATGGGTTATACTCGTAATATATGGAGGTTGTTACAGATTTGCAGACGAAAAGGGCATCTTGTGTGTAAGGCTAGTAGAGTGCCATCCGTTGCACATGGTGATAGTGGCCGGTAGTGTGCCAGTCCATTGAGCGCACATGCAATGCTGTGAATGCTTGTGCACAGTGCAGCACACCCGATCTAGTATGCATGAGCTTATGGCGGGCTGCTGTGCATTATAGCATGCATACACATACAGTATGCGAAACTGCGTGCTATGCGAACAAGATGCTGGTAGTTTGGTGGTAGGCAGTTTTTGGGGTTGTTTTATGTCTTCTATTTTGAATAGGATTCCAAACCCTATATAGCATTAGAGGACATATAAATACCTCCTTGGCTCTAATTAAGAGCTACACTTCCAAAAAATTAATTGTTGATTTTTCTCTCATCTTCTCTTAAGATTAATTCTACATATGGCATGAGATGAGGCTTTGAGTTTTAATGGCATGTTAAAGAGAATGTGAACTTGTGATTATATGGCCTTATGTTAATAGTTTGATTTTGCCATGATTTAGATGTCCCTTGAATTATGGAATTGATGATACCATATGTAGAATGAGCTTTGATAGTTCAGAGGCATGTATTAGCTTACTAAATTAAAGTGTTGTTAAGTTGAGTGGCACCTGAACCACCATAGAAATCTTGTATGTCAATTTGGGTTGAATATATGCTATGTTCAGATGATTTTTGTGTTGAAAACATAGAGTCACGCCCATGACTCAAGGCCTAGAATGAAATAGAAGTGTTCACCACTAGAACACCAGTCATGGCTGTGACTCCTAAGAGTCACGTCTATGACTGCAAAAATAAGTTAAGATATGTTTTTAAATGCTTCCATTTGCCATGTCATGTTTGCATACTCATCTTATTATGCTGAATAAGCACATATAACATGTTAATATCATTGATTTAGCTATATGGATATGGGATAAGCCATGGGATGTGATAGGGTATGTGATTCATACTCAGCTATATGTTCTATGCACATGGAACATTACGTAAGACAATAGATAAACAATTATAAAACATAATAAAAAAATGCCTAATCACTTAAAATTATATGATTAATCTAATCGTTCACCGTAGAGGTTCTTTGCTTGCATTTTTCAAGTATATCAATGTTAGAGACAATTCAGCTGTAGAAAGTTATGGTTTGCTACAACCCAACTCAAAAGAAAGCATCACTAATTGAGAAGAATTAATAAGCAAAGGTAATCAATCTTCATCTAATTAGTTGTTAGCTCCGACTTTAATGTGCATAGGACGATCCAATGGTTCAAGGGTTTCTAAAATTTTAATTTTTTATTGGAGCATGTATGAAATGCATGCTAAAAATCTAATAGTATTATCAAAGCCACACTATGCAAATTAATTTTAGATTAATTGAAGTAAACAATGAGAATAGTTTAAAAGGAACGACTTGGACTCCTTTTTTACATTAAAAACAAATTTAATTCTATTTTGCCTCAAATTTTAAATTTCACTTAATGACATATTAATATGATGATATTAAATGTTGTTGATGATTTTTGAACGGTTTAAATTGGGTTTAAACATGAAATTCAAAATTATGCATTTTGCTGAAATTTTAGTATTTTTATGAAACCCAGTGTAGTCAATTGGATTGTTTAAGGGGCTTTTTGGTTTTGGTTTGTTAATTTGATTAATGAAACATGTCTATAACATATTTAGGATGTCTTTTACCTTCTAGATAGCCACTTACATGATGTAAAAAAATTTTTTAATTATGCCATAAACAATACTATATAGTTAGGGTTTATATCCCTCCATATGATGGATTGTTTTATATTGTTTAGTCTGTTGAGAGGTAAATCCATGGTTAACACCTGAATACATGTTTATATGGTTGACATGAACTTATTTTGATGTTAATTGAATATTAAAACAAATTAAAATTGTGCTTAAAATACCTTGGAAATCCAAGTTCATGTATGACTCAATTTCGATGAGTCGGTTTTGCTAGTTAAATTCTTAATGATTTAGATTGTCTAATGAATGAATTTAGTTTTTTTTTTAAATTGATTCTAAGAAGATTAGATTGATGAGAATAAATTCTATAATTTTTTTGAATTTTTAAGAAAGAATTTAATTTGAAATAGAAAGTGTTTTTTAATCCTAGTTGACTAGGTTTTAGTGTGCAATTGTAATTAGCATTGTAGAATTCTATTTGGAATCAAGCTAATGACTAATTAAGATGATTTAATTATGAATTAACTACTGGTCATATTAAAATTTGAATTTTAATGTAATTAAAAATTAAAATCAACTTGGATTATGCATGCAATAAATTGGAAGTAATCTAGTTGCCCATGTAGACAACTTTAGGAAACTTTTTGATATGATCAAATGTATAACTAAATTGCATGATTTCTTTTAAGAAAGTGTTTCTAAATATTCATATATTCATTTAATAAAATTAAATGATAAGTTATAATGAATTTCACTGAAGACGAAATAATTAAACATTAAGTTTCAAGTGTCAAAACTAAAGAGAACCCAAATTGTTACTTTTATGACTACCTTTAATTTTGATTAGAAAATGCATGTTACCTTCATGCCCTATTTCACTGATATGTATGCTAGGGTTAATAGAATGACATGATGGTATGATTATGAACTAGACCAATATGATTGACCAAACATGAATTTATTGTTTTTAGTAAATAAGGCTTGTGAGTTTCTGCCTTATCTTAACTTCTCTTATATTTCTCTTCTCATCTCACTCCACTTAAATGTATCTTGAGGTTTTCTGATGAAGATACTATGTAATTAGATTGCATAGAATTATGATAGAATTGAAGTGAAAAGGAACAAAAAGCCATGGAGGTAGCGCCAAATGCAAGAAGATTTAGAATAGAAAATTGTTTTATATTTCAAGTTGTAATCTTATGAAATAGGAAGTTAAAAAAAAAAAAGTTTGGATTTGCAATTACCTTCTTCTCCGAATTGAAAGATTACATGTTAATATTATTACATATTAATATTAATTATTATTAGAAAAATTAGTATCACATGAAACTTGTAACACCCTCCCACACAGCAGCCTAAACCATACTACGTAGGAGAATGCTACTTAACTATGTCCAGTTAAACCTATTAAATTACGTCCAAATTAAAATTTTTCTAAACTTACTCAACTTAATCATAATAAGTATGTATAACGTTTTGTATGACTATATCATGTAATTGATTACTAATTCACATCTATAATTAAAAATAATCGATTATTGAATCTT
Source organism: Balakata baccata (assembly GCA_949630135.1). NCBI lineage: Eukaryota > Viridiplantae > Streptophyta > Magnoliopsida > Malpighiales > Euphorbiaceae > Balakata > Balakata baccata. The sequence continues at coordinate 12,231 of CATIWF010056828.1, read as the reverse complement.
GGGCTAACACCTGCCCACCTATTACATCCTTAATCATAGTCCAAATGAATAAAGTCATAAATTTCATCTTGCCTTCATTAAATTTATCTAACTACCAAATGCATGAATATTATAAAAGGATGCATGAGTTAATACTCGACTTCTCTGACCGGGCTCAATCTCCTCTTTTCATGTCAATATCATTATCTACTAGCTCTAAATCTGTATGCATGTAACCTATACACTAAGCTACCAAAAGCTTAATGATACATATAATCATAAAAATTCTTGCATGCATATACATACACATACAACATGACATTCAATCATTATTCACAAGTATACTCATATAAACTTTAGTCATTTTATCATTATGATCATGCCAATAATATTATAATAACAACAAGTTTGCATACTTGGTATGCGGAAGCTATAACTATATAACTATACTAAGCTTGTAACATTTCATACTTCCAATTTATTTAACATTCAATTGTCATATTACTCGACACAAGGACTATCTGGATATGGGTTATGAAAGAAGTGCTTTCATAAGTTTAGGTCATCCTACTCACATGTCCATGAGAACTCATCCGAGCTCTAATGTCAAGCGTGCTCTCTTGAGCTTAGGCCAACTTGATCGAGAAAGAAAATGATTGCTAGCAAAAGGGACAAGGGTGCTCTCAAGAGTTTGGCCACCTTGCCCAAAACGCATAGAAGGAAGACTATGGTACCATAAAAACCCTAAATGACATGTTATCTATCCTAATGCTTGTCATAATACGAGTAATGGACACTTAAGAATCTGTTTGTATTTCCTTTCTTTCATTCACATAGAACTTGTTTGGAGTATAAACTCATCTTGTACCATAAATATCATATAACTTATTCTTGTATTAGCACATCAAACTCTTACTATCAAACATGAATGTCATATCATACTCACATAAGGTAATTCACGTGCACAAAGCAAGGGGCAATCATCTCATTTCCACATTTCATATATTTCACATGATCTATATCACTTAACAGTTCATTACATGTCATAAGCAACATATGTCATTTCCACATTTCATATTTTTCACATAATCTCTATCACTTAATAGTTCATTACATGTCATAAGCAATGTATAAATCATCATGTACAACCATAGCCATATTTCTGCCTATATTCATCACCTAAACCATTGCCGAGGATAATTTACATGCCTTAATTGTTGCCAAACTTAGACATCTAATCATAAATCATGTTTATGTATCTCACTCTAAAATTCTCATACATAATATTTATAAGGAGAATCATATAAGACATTTATCTTATGTTTGTCATGTAAAAGGGGATCAATATATATATATATATTAGGTATATTTGATATATATGTGTACATATATATTGAATATATATTTTATAAAATATAACCATAATATAACATAAAATATATATATGTACACATATATATCAAATATACCTAAAATATAACAGAATATAATATATATGTACACATATATATCAAATATAATTAAAATATAACAGAATATATATATATATATATATATATATATATAGGCACTTTTTCAGTGGCCGTGTTTACTAACAAAAATGCTAATGAGTCCCTCATATTTACCATTTTAGTTTTTTTTTTTCCTAGTCTCAGTTTTTTTCATATATTTTTTTTCAATTTGAGTTTTAATTTTTAGCATAATTGAACCATAAAATTTTACATAATTATTTTCCAACAATTCACCAATATATGGACCAATATATGGCTTAATCACTATAAATCCAATTAATTCTGCGAAAATAATCCCACCATTTATTCTATCACTATTTTTCATTTTTACTCCATATATCAATGTTCTTTAATTTATTTCCAGTGTCTACAAAAATATTTCTAGTGTTCTATAATTCATTTCTAGTGATCTATAAATAAATTCTAATATTCTATAATTTATTTCTAGTGATCTATAAATAAATTTCAGTGTTCTATACTTAAAACTCTATGTCTTGACTTTTGTCCTAACATTCTCCATTAAAAAAAACCAAAATTTCATCTATCAATTTCCTATCAAATTTTAAATTCACAATAACATGTTTTTTTTCAATTTTTCGCCATAATTCCAGTCCCCAAAATTTTACCCAGATTATTCCAAAAAACATGCCAAAATTTATTCAACTTAAATCCTCAAGTTCTGAAATTATAGTAACATGGATTGTCATATTTTCACTACAAAAATTCCGATTTCTAGAATTATTTAACATGACGACAAATCAACCACAGAACCATTCACACATCAATAAAAATGAATGCATAGAATTATATGTACAGAACTTAGCCTATGAAGCCTTAAAAATCTGTCTTAAAAACCTCACTCATCATGGATATTATTTCCACCAAACGTATCCTCGTTGTTTGCGTATCTAAAATTCAATTGACTGTTGTTTAGTGTTTCTGTGAGTTTTTGGACTGATAGAAACAATAGAATGGAAAGAATGGAGAGGGCGACTAAGAGAAAGAATATGCTAAGTTTTCTGTATATTTCCCCAAATAATACCAGTGCACTATTTATATCCAATTTTATAACTCACGAGTGTACCACAAAAGAACACTCGCAGGTGTGATACCTTTTTTTTTTTTTTTAACTTTCAATATAATAATATTATATTATTTCCTTTATAATATATATTTATATATTTAATTTCTTTCCTTTTAATCCTCTAACTTTCTATTTATTTCATTTTACACCTAAATTAATTTCTTTTTATTTTATATTAAATTCCTTTCCTTATTAACTTTAATCCTTTTTACATTATTTTCTCATAAATTACCAAATTACTCTTCATGTACTGCGTTAACTTCTAGGCCATACTTCATGGGCATTACAAAGCTAAATTTATTTTATTAGCTATTAATATTATTTTTGCATATATAATTTTTTTATTAATAATTTTCTCTGGCTTTCCATTGGTTATTTATGTATTTCATACAAAAGATGATGTCAATTCATGCTTAAATGAGAATGCTTAAATAGGTGCTGGTGTATATATACATGATATCCAAGCATTGCATAAAAGGAGAACGTTTACATTTAAGTTTGCTTAACCTTTAATTCTCAATATTTTACTCAATATTTTACTAACTTCAATATATTTGTATATCTCTAGTTCCCACTGAATATTGATCACATTTTGTTGTGATTAGAGTGAGGAATTCTTCATGGATTCTCTAACCTTAGGCAGCAAAGATATGCCCAACTGTAACTTGTAAGTTATAATACTAATATTTTCTACATTTATTGCAGAGTTTTTTTATATATGGATACCTATTTTGTTATATAATTATTTTGTAGACTATATAGAACTTATAATATTGAAGGTGGGAAAAATAGAGGTGCTAAACAAAAATGGACTAATATTTCAGTAAGAATGTTGTATTCCAGATTGAAGTTTTTTTATGAGTTAACAATCCTTTATTTGCCTTTTTATTTGTCATTTTTTCTATTTTAAATGCTCTCAACAACAAGATGTAAAATGCGAATATTATGTCATGAGATATATATATGAAATTGTCATATATCTTAACTGTGAGAAAACGTTGCTTAAAATATGTTATTTCAAATACTAGCTAGTCAATTTATTTAAAGTATATATGATACCTAACTATTAGTTTATTAATGTTTAACATGTATTCTGTGTTAAGGAAAACTAGATAAACTTTGATATTTGTGGTCCAAATACTTTGTAAGAGAATGTATATAATCGTTTTAATTTATTTTGTATAATATCATATTAATGAGAAATGCAATTTGGAATTAATTTTGAAGAACTTGTGTAATAATTGTTTTCTTGAATTGTTTTATTGCATTTTGTGTTAGTTTGATGTTTTGCCTTTTGTGGTTGTGTTTACTTATGTTGTCTCGTGACTATTAGCTTGTGGGTTGTTGATTTTTGAATATTTGTGACTTGTGTATTGGATATTATGTCTATTATGGCTTGCATCCAATAGTGTTGCATAATATATGCTGTGTGAAAAAAAAAAAAAAAAGCATCTGCTAAAAAGCATTGACAGATGCCTATTTTAGTTATACACGCAAATACACATATACTCTATATTTTTAAAGAAATTAAGATTTTATGTGTCTGCTTTAACGAAGTGACAGACGCATAATACTAGTTTATCTGCGTATATTACTTTGCCCAATGCATATAATCCAACTCATATACGTTCCCTTCGTAGGCATCTACCCTTCGATAAGAAACAGTATAATTATTTAGTTTGGAGATAATATTTATTCATTATTATATAGATAGATTATTACATGGAGTTAAAAGATTCGTAGAATAAGTACCCATCTAGAATTAAAGCATTTGTTCATAATTTCACGATCATTGATCACAAATGACTAATTATTGCTTAATTAATAAAATTTGAGAAAAAAAAAAGGAAAAAGTATGTTGGAAGACTTTTTTTAGTTAAATAAAAGTATATTAAAAAACAAGAAATTCTTAAGTAGATCGGGTTTACAGTATCATTTGCAGACCAATGCAATCACACAATAACATGCATTTAATTGTTTTATTTTCATTAATTGATGTGAAGATAAAAATAAATTAAAAGCATATCATTATGCAATTGGATTGATCTAATATACCTGATTTACTTAAAAATTTCTTATTCAAAAGTCAAAAGAATGATTGAACTCATTCACATTTAAGAGTGAGTGTTTTATCTCCTTAATAAGTCTACCCAGCAAAAATGCAAATAAATGTACAATTGATAAAAAAAAAAAAGATTATTAATTGAACAAGTTATCCCCTATCCAAATACTAGTACATAAAAGGATTTTTTGTGTCTGTTATTTTTTATTTTTTACTACTGTTATAGGGAAGATATAAATGAAGAAACAGCAAAAAGTCTATTGACTTTTTGCTACTATTGTTGACAGTAGGAAAAGGTAGACCTTTTGTTGCTATTGTTATAAAAGTAGTAGCAAAAGGTCCACCTTTTGTTGTTATTTTCTATAATAACAGTAGTAAAAAAGTGGACCTTTTCTACTGTCTTTTATAAATAATAGCAGCAAAAGATAAACTTTTTTGCTAGTTTTTTTTTTTACAAAAAGTGTTTAAAGCTAATACTTGAACTCTTACAAATAATTAATAAACAAAAATTGAGAAAACAAATTGTAAGAGTTTTGATATAATGAAAATAATTGGATAAATTAAATAACCTTTTGATAGAATATTTATACTGATTACCTATCAATTAGTCGTTACAAATAGGTGTTATAACTCTTTATAATATTCTCTTACAAGTGCACTAAATGCAGCCTGCAAATATAGTTTTTCGGTTGGGAATGTGAGTTTCTCAGTAAGGAAATGGTCTAGTTTGATAAGTTGCATAGTCTAGTTGGTTGATAGATCTAACGGCTAGTTCCTATATAAATGTTTCGGTCAAGACTTGATTTTTCCAGTCGGGACTTGCTCAATGATGCCTTGACCAGGAACTTTGGATTGTTGACTTCGAGCCTTTCCTGATCGAGACTTCGGTTAGTCAACCTGGCTTTTTGACTTCCCAAATTATGTGTCACAATTTGTTAGAAGTGTCTTCTAACGGTCATGACTTTTTAAATTTCCTGGTCGTGCCTCCACTTGTCCTAGTTGTGAATTGAGATTTACCGAGTAGGATAAGGTTTGTCCTGGTCTGCTTTCACTATTGGAACTCAGGAAGACTAAATGACATCCTTTCCCAGTTTGGACATAAATTTATTAGTTTGGAACCTTGTCACGGGTGAGAAATGTTGGTCTCGATTAGGACTTACACATCCTCATGAATTGCTTGACTTATTCATTGGGCAAATCAAAACCAATTGACTTGAAACTTTGAAAACCATCAAAACAACACTAAATGAAGATATTAGTGACATTTAATTTAATTGTCAATATCAAAATAGAAAGCAATCACCATAAGGTCAATAATCTCCTTTTTTATTTTGACAATCAAACTGAGCAAAAATGACAAATTGATTATGTAAATATTAAATTGAAGTACTAAAAAATATGTATACAATGTTTCATATCATTTGAAGCAAGTTTACATATTGAACAACTAAGTCAAACAAGATTGTTAAAAGTTAACATCTTTAACTTAGTTACCAATATGAAATTAAGTTAATTTTTGCTTAAGTTTTTCATTGTTCTTCTCCCCCTTTGGTAAGATAAAATATAATATAGGCATATCAAGTACAAAGCAATCACTAAAGAGAGAAAAAAATGAAAATAATTGTAAGTTTTATTGAAAAAAGGAAATGTGTTACATAAAATAAATATGTGAGTTCTAAACATGACATACCAAACTCTAAGATACCTAGCCTAAGACAAAAGGAAACAAAGAAGACATAAAGGCTAGAGCAAAGAGTCTGGGCATCCCTTTCTTCACCATCATCCTCCTCCTCTTCATCACTCTCTTCCTCCTCTTCATTGCCTTGCTCCCCCTCAAAAGGATTGGGTACAACTTGAGGTTACTTATAGGGTGGTGATTGGGTACAACTTGAGGTATTCAAAGGTAATTGGATAGCCAAAAAAGGTAATTTAAGCAAGTCATGAGCGGTCTCTAGTAACACATCATGACCCCTAATTAATCGGAAAGTCAGTGGTTTGACTATGAACCTTTCCATAGATAATTTATATGCAGTTTATCCTTTCACCATTCTATACCCCACTCGGTTCAGAGTATGGACAATATGTCAACTCCCGCTAGACTAACTAAGTCATACCTAGCCTTGGATCTTATTATTGAGACTAATTACTCTATTAGACATGTCATTGAAGACCATCTTCATGACATTTCCACTCTGGCTAGAGTAATGTCCCAAAAAGTGGCCATGGGTATACACTCCCTCTATTCAGAGTGGTGAATCCTTTGTTGGCTATCCAATTACCTTTGAATACCTCAAGTTGTACCCAATCACCACCCTATGAGTAACCTCTATGAGGTAACATGGAATAAAGTCAAAGTACAGAATCAGTATCCAAGATATCTTTAAGTACTTCAAGCCTAAGGATATTTGCACCATCGCTATGATGAGACTATCATTGACATTTGAATAGAATATACATATGATTGTCTCATAAAAGGTCATCCAGTGTACTTGGCTCCTCTAAGCAAGCATCCACATGTTAACTCTAAATATCTCATGCTTACAGATTATAAGATCTACTACTTGATTCAATCAAGAAATATAACATGTGCTAGTCTATCCAAATTAATAATGTCTCGTCTCATTAATCCTATGACTAGGGATAATTTAGATACTAACATAATAACACATGATAAGAATCTCATTATCATGATCTCATCATGATTACCTTCGTGCTATGTTATGTATCAAGGAATTCATTAATTGATTTAAGATCGCTATCAATTCATATATCAAATTAATGTAAATGTCTTTTATTAATTAAATAGATTTGTACAATAAGTGCTAAAGGTGATTGCCTTTAGAGCACTTCTCTGACAAGTGCATCATTAAGTTTCAATGACCAATCTTTTCTAAAACTACTTACTGTTTTCTCTGGAATTTGCTCCAACTCTCTATTAGAAATCTCAACTTGTCCACTGGTTTGGGGATGATATGGCATAGCAACCTTGTGGGTAACTCCATACTTCTTTAATAAAGCATTGAATTGACGATTGCAAAAGTGAGTGCCGCCATCACTGATTATTGGTCTGGGTACTCCAAACCTTGTAAAGATATTCTTTTTGATAAAGTTGGTCACCACCTTAGCATAATTTGTTGAATTACCAACTGCCTTCACCCATTTAGAGACATAATCAACAACTACTGGTACGTATTGCTTGCCAAACAAAGATGGGAATGGCCCCATAAAATCACCATATGTCAAATAATTCTACCTCAAGAATAGGATTGAGAGGCATTTCATATTTTCAAGAAATATTGCCAGTTCTTTGACACCGGTCACAAGTTTCAACAAAACTTCTTACATCTTGAAATATGGTGGGCCAATAAAATCTCGATTGTAAAATTTTAGCAGTTGTCTTTAAGGCACTAAAATCGCCACCACAGGCCATAGAATATAATTGCTCTAAAATTTCTCTTGTTTCTTCTTGAGGTACACACCTTCTAATAATTCCATCTGAGCAATGTTTATACAGCAATGGTTCTTCCCAAAAATAATGTTTCATCTCATAAAAAAATTTCTTCTTTTGGTGAAAATTAAGCTCCAAAGGTATAATACTGCTCACTAAGTAATTCATTATATCTGTATACCAAGGGATACCATAAGATACAGCAAACAATTACTCATTTGGGAATGAGTCATTGATCGGAACCATTGCTTTAACTACTTTTCCATTATTCTCAAGTCGGGACAAGTGGTCTGCTACCACATTTTCTGTTCCCTTCTTGTCTCAAATTTCCAAGTTGAATTCTTGTAATAATAACACCCATCAAATTAACCGAGGCTTTGCATCCTTCTTTGACAATAAGTATTTGATGGCTAAATGATCTGTATAAACAATGACTTTGGAACTAATGAGATAAGATCGAAACTTGTCAAAAGCAAACACAACTGCCAAAATTTCTTTCTCTATTGATGCATAATTAACTTGCACTTCATTAAGGGTTCTGCTGGTGCAGTAAATCATATGCATTCTTTTGTTCTTCTTTTGCCTAAGTACTGCTCTTACAGCATAGTTGCTTGCATCGCATATGAGTTCCAAAGGAAGATTCCAATCTGGTGATGCCATTATTGTGCTAAAGTCAGTTTTTTCTTAATCTTATTAAAGGCATTCAAACAATCCTCATTAAAAGCAAAAAGTCTTTAGCTAACAAATCACAAAGTGGCTTAGTAATTTTAGAAAAATCCTTGATAAACAGTCAATAGAATCGGGCATGACCAAGGAAACTTCTTACTCCCTTGATTGAATTTGGCAGTGGCAATTTCTCAATCACCTCCACCTTTGCTCTATCTACTTCAATCCCATCTTTGGTGATTTTATGCCCAAGCACAATTCCTTCCTGCACCATAAAGTGACACTTTTCCCAATTGAGGACTAAATTAGTTTCCTCACAGTGCTGCAAAACTTTATCCAGGTTAGCTAAACAATTGTCAAAAGAAGAACCATAGATAGAAAAGTCATCTATAAAAACTTCCATGATTTTCTCAATAAAATAAAAAAAAATAAACATCATTCACCGTTGAAAGGTGGCTAGTGCATTACACAAACCAAAAGGCATTCTTCTATATGCAAAAGTACCATATAGGCATGTAAAAGTTGTCTTTTCTTAGTTCTCGAGTGCGATTGAGATTTGATTGTATCCCAAATAGCCATCTAAAAAACAATAAAAAGCATTGATCAATAAATGGTAAGGGGAATTGATCCTTACAGGTTGTAGTATTCAACTTTCTATAATCTATACACACCCTCCACCCTGTGACTGTCCTAGTGAGAATTAACTCATTGGCAACTACTGTGGTCCCACCTTTTTAGGCACAACTTACACTGGGCTAACCTAAGAGCTATCTAAAATAGGGTAAAGAATACATGCATCTAACAATTTAAGTACTTCAACTCTAACTACTTCTTTCATGTTAGGATTTAATCTTCTTTGGTTTTCTATGCTAGGCTTGTGATCATCCTCCATAAGAATTCTATGCATGCACATAAAGGGATTTATGCCAGCTATGGTCCAGCCTAGAGCTCTTAGATGCTTTTGAAGAACTTGTATCAATTTTTTTTCTTGAGATAAAGATAAATGTGCAGGAATTATTATAGGAAGTGTATCATCCTTACCCAAGAAAGCATACTTGAGGTGTGATGGTAAAGCCTTCAACTCTAGTATTTAGGTGTTTTCTCAATGGATGATGGAAGTTTAGTCTTACCTTCACCTAGGTGTTTGAATAAGGCGTGGCCACGCTTTACAGATCGCAGCAATGCTTCAAGGTACTAAGCATATTGAGCAATCTCTTTGTCTTCATCATTTATTTTAACATCTTTCACTAAGCAAACCTCAAAAAGATCCTTTTGTTGCCCCTTAGTACTCCTCTCTTGAGTAACATCATTAATAATATCAATGTTGCACAAACTGTCAATAAAGGCTAGATATTTTGCAGCATTAGGAATAATTAATTTTACCTCTTCACCACCAATGTTACATGTTAACATTCCCCTTTTTACATTAATGATGTCTCCAATAGTAGCCAAGAATGGTATTTCCAAAATTAAAGAGTCATCATTGCCTTCTTCTATGTCCAATATCATGAAGTCATTAGGTACTATGAACTTACCCACCTTCATTAATACATCTTCCAGCATGCCTTTTGAGTATGTGATAGAACAATCAGCCAATTGCAAGGAAACTAATGTCCTTTTTAGGTTATCAAATCCCAACCTTTTACTCACTAATAGCAACATCAAGCTTATACTAGCACCTAAATCACATAACACATTACCAAAACAAGTAACATTAATGGTAATAGGGATAGTGAAACTTCCTGGATCTTGAAACTTGGGTGGTACTTTGTTTTGAATTAGTGCGCTACATTGCTCAGTCAATGCCACAGTCTCAAGCTCATGAAGGTTTTGTTTTTTTGACAAGATGTTCTTCAGAAAACAAACATAAGTTGGCATTTGTGCTAAAGCTTCAACAAATGGAATGGTAATGTTGAGTCGCTTAATATCTCCTTGAACTTTTCAAACTGTTTGTTCTCCTTGATAGGTTTTAAGCATGTATCACATACATATTACATAGCAGAAAATAAAAATTTTTAAAACCCGAATCAAAGGATTATACATATGCCAATTAAACTTAATTTAACCAAGGAAATTTCGGAATTTATACCTTTATAATTTCTTGATTTTTCTTCAACTTCTCACTTTGTTAGGTTGTAGCAAACTACATCAATCCAATTTAGATTATCTCTAACAATATCCATGAAAGATGAGAGCATGAAATCACTAAAGAGATGGCTTGAACATACCTCAATGTGCTAGCAATGGTGTATATTCATTTGAGAGGAAAATTAAACTTTTTAATTTTCTTATTGTCTCCAAAAATTTTTCTTCTCCCAAAAATTTTTTTTTGTCTATTTTTTGTCTTTTGGGGTCTTTTAGATCCAAAAAAAAATCAGAAAACTAGATCAAAATTGAAAGGAGAAGAAAGTGAAAATTCATGCATCAAAATTGGCCAATTGGCCATTTTAAGCCAATTCTGCAAGCTAATGCGTGCAGCAACCCACCAGCATGCCCAACAAGCCTACCTAGGAGGCCAATCAGGCTAGTGGGCCCGTCAACTTCATCGAGCAATGTTTTTCCAGCAATCTTATCGCGAACCGACTCGAAATAATTCTCTCATATTTTGGATCCCATCTAAGGCCATTTTACTCATTCTTTACATCTTCAATGCGTGTAACCCATTAGGTTCCAGGTTTTATTGGCTACTGAAATTATCAAATAATTTAAGCAAGTCATAAGCAGTATCCAGCAACACATCATGACCCCCAATTGATTGGAAAATTTGTGGTTTGACTACAAACCTTTCCATAGACAACAATATGTGCAATTCGTCATTTCACTATACTATACCCCACTCGGTTCAAAGTATGGATAATACGTCAGCTCCCGCTAGACTGACTGCATCACATCTAGCCCAAGTGATGTTAAATCTTGTGCTTGGGACTTATTACTCTATTAGACATGTCACTGAAGACCATCTTTTTAGGATTTTTCCACTCTAGCCAGAGATTCTCGAGTAATGATCTTGATAAGAGGCTGTAGGTATACTCTCTCTCTATCAAGAGTGGTGAATCCTTTATTGGCTACCCAATTGCCTTCGAATACCTCAAGCTGTACCCAATCACCACCCTATGAGTGACCTTTATAAGGCAACAAGGAATGGAGTCAATGCACAGAATCAGTATCGGAGATATCCTTGAATACCTCAAGTCTAAGGATACATGCACCATTGCTATGATGAGACTATCATTGATATTTGAATAGATAATCCATATGATCATCTCATAGTAGGTCATCCAATGTACTTGACTACTCTTAGCAAGCATCCACATGTTAACTTTGAACATCTCATGTTCACAGCTTATGAGATCTACTGATTGATCCAATCAAGGAGTATAACATGTGCTAGTCTATCCGGATCAACAATGTCCTATCTTATTGATCCTATGACTAGGGATAATTTAGGTACTAACGTAATTATACATGATAGAAATCTCAT
>CATIWF010056822.1:0-85366 GCA_949630135.1 Balakata baccata | reverse complement strand
TGCCTCCCTTCTTAGATATGTTATTTTCCTTTTATAGGAGTGAAAAACCCTAAAGGAGTTGATAAAAATCGGGTTTGATAGCTATCCACGTGTTCTGCACTGTCAAGTCGTCGCGTGCACGCGATGGGCATCACGAGCTCGTGACAAGGTGCGATTCTGTTAACTTGACTGCTGACTCCTCTCGCACGGCATCACTTGCATGCGATGGGCATCACGAGCTCGTGACAGACTGCACACAGCCTTCATCCTGTCACGACCACGCGATGGTCGTCACGACGTCGCGATGAACTTCTCTTCACACATGAATTTTCCTTGTTTCCTCAACACCTCCAATGGACTCCATAGTCACCCAAAACACCTCCATAATTCAAATCAACATCAAAACATATCCTTCATGCTCCTTTCTTCCACCTAAAACCTAAAATCATGAAAAACGCAAATAAATATCAAATTTATCTATAAACCATATAAAAACAAGAAAACTAAACAACTAAAAGCAACTATAAAACTATAACAAATATGAACACATCAGTATGCCCCTTTTTGTTACAATAATAACATGTAATATGAGGGAAAATATGTGAAACAATTTTATCAAAATATACATCATCTTTCACATACTGCACACAACCATCCATAAAAATTCTTTTTTTCTTACCAAATTGAACAACTCTAGTTTCATGATACATGATTTTTTCATATACACACGCTTATCATATCATAAATTTTCAATCTCTTTATTCATTTTATCAACTTCTTTATGTAGTAATGTATTTTCTCTTGCAATATCATTATAAAGATTAACAGTTTTAAGCTCATTATCTATGTATTTTTTTACTTCTTTCATATAATCGTCATGTGTATCTTTTAAATCAACATACATGTTATCCAAAACATAATACTTTTTCTTTAACTTACTATACTTATAATGCATCTCTTCAAAGCATCTCAATAAATCATCATCACTAGAAGAATCAGAGTCACTTACCTCAGAGTTTCAGTCAACACTAAGCTCTAATGTTTCTGATTGAGCAGCATCATCTATGTCAACCATCAATGCCGTATGAGTTGTTTTGTTTTCATTAGAATCAGTTGAGCTTGAACTTGATTCTTCACTATTATTCCAAGCTGCAACCATGGCATGTTTCTTATACTTTTTCCCTTTCTGTTTCGGCTTTGAACACTTGGATTTTATATGCTCAGGCTGGTTGCATTCATAGTACATAACTTTATTATTGTACTGAGTATTCTGTTACTTTTCTGATTTTCCATATTTGCTCTTGTGTTTGTGCTTCTTATGAAATTTTTTTTCTTCCTTTTTTAAGCATCTTTTTAAACATCTTTTTAAACATTTTTTCCATCATTTCTAGCTTCTCATCACTTGAAAGTGAGTTGCTGCTGTTACTAAAAGAAGCTCTAAGTGCAATCCCTTTTTCTTTCTCCTTCTTCTTTATATCTACGTCAGTGATTTGATTTTTGATTGGCATTTCATGTGATAACAAAGAACCAATTACCTCATCATATGACATATTTTAAACATTCTTGTCCAACAAAATTGCCATTTTGGACTCTTATCTTGGTGTTAGTGATCTCAAGAACTTCTTGATTTAATGAACTTCACTGATGGGTTCCCCAAGAGCTTTAAAAGCATTTATGATGTTCACAGATTTATCACTAGCTTCAGATATGGTTTCATCTTGCTTCATTCTTAATGTTTCATAATCATTCATCACAATATGAAGCCTTGAATCTTTAACTTCTTCAATTCCTTCATTAGTTGTTTCCAGCTAATCCCATATTTGCTTAGCTGTATCACATCCGAAAGCCTTATTGAATTCATTTATGTCCAGCCCACGAAACAGAAAATTCATTGCTTTAGAGCTTGCTCTTATTGCTTGCTTTCCTTCTTTAGTAATTTCTTTGTTCCATCATCCATTGTGGAATGAGTATATTCTTCAAAGACTGATTCCCAACAATCTAAGTCATTAGAATGCAATAAATGACACATCATTGCCTTCCAATAAGGATAATTATTTGTAGAGAACAAAGGAAGTCGTGTGATGGACTGTCGTATTGAAAATGAGTAGTAATGAGAGGAGTTGCATTGTTTGAGGTAGATGCCATATTTTTGGATCTCTCCAAGGTTGTAAGACCTTTTGTGAAAAGAGTTAGGCTCTGATACCAAATGTAAGGGGAGGGTGAATTGAGGTTTTGAAGAATTTATGAATTTTACAAACTGATCTATATTTTTTAGGTAAGCTAGTAGTATTTTAATAGAAACAGAGTAGAATACCAAAATAAAAAATGAAACTTTAGTTTATCAAAATGAATTTTAAAATCAAATAAGATACTCAACCTCTATCAATCTTTTAATTTGATAAACAAACATTTTTGGTAAAACCTAAAGACTCAAATTTATCTTTAAATCAAAACTAAAGTGTATTTCAAACTCTTTTCAACTAAAATCATATTTGAAGCATTTTAAAAAAATATTTTGCAATAATATAACATAGAGATAGAGTGAAGAAGCTTGACACAAATAATTTATAGTAGTTCGGTTTTTTTAGCCTACATCTACTCTCAAGATTCAATGAGAGTTTTTCTTCACCAGTAACTATTTTCAAGGGCAAAAGTTAAGTCAATTACAATCTTAAACAGAGCTAAACCTAAGCTCTCCCTCACAACCTCAAGTTTTTACAAAATAAAATTTGACAAACACTTGATTAGCTTGAAACCCTAGGTAATAACCAACCCAAAACAAGTTTTATAGCTTTAGTTGAAAATTTACAGTTCAAATACACTTTAATTAAGCTTGAATTTTAGGATTACAGTGGACACTAGGAGCCAAAGTGAAGAGAATGTCAAATGTGAAGCTCAAGTGGAAGGAAAAACTTTGCAGGAGATGATGAACAATTTTCTTTAATGAATCTTATGTTTTCCAACACCCAAAACATCTTTTCATCATGTATTTATAGTTTTAGAATAAAAAACTAGCTAGTAGATACAATAAATCACTTTAACAATAACTAGCCATTATTTTTATCTTCTAGCAGAAAACTGTCAGTTGCCCGATTAACATACTCTTATAATACTAGGTTTCTAACTGCTTTTAGCTTACTTTTTAGAATACTAAGTTTCTGATAGTTTTTGGCTTACTATTAGAATATTAGGTTTATGATAGTTAAAAAACCTTTTTAACTTAAAACTTTTCTAACACTTTTGAGTTTCAATTTTGACACACATCAAATTGACTTTACAAATTGATCCTAATATATATTGTTTCTGTACAAATCTTCTTTTCTTTAGTAATTCTTGTCTTCTTACCACATTGCAACTTTGAATCTGAAATTGAATTAATAAAGTAGCAAATTCTAATATCATAGTTTCATAATCATCAAAATTTTTGGGATATATTTTAATATAGCGTTTGAGCCAACACTAGGGTGTATTTAATTAGGATTTTAAAAGATATTTATAGACTTTTTTAAGTTAATGACTTTTGCAGAGTTTATAAATTTTTAATGACTTTTGTAGAGTTTATAAATTTATCAATAACTTTCATAGACTTTATAAAAAAGCATGTTGAAATCTTATGAAAAAGTGAAAGACTTTTGCAAAAATTTTGTATTTATAGAATTACATAAAAAGTCTTTAAAAATCTAATGTTTATAAAAATCAATGAATTTTTAAATACCATTTTACTTTTATAGAGTTTTTATAAATCCTAATTGAATACTATATTACTTTTATATACTTTTTTTAAGTTTTTAAAAATCATAATTGAATGTCACCTTACTTTTATAGACTTTTTTTAAGTCTTTAAAAATCCTAATTGAATACCATTTTACTTTTAAAAAAAATTTAAATCTTTAAAAATTCTAATTGAATATCACTTGACTTTTTAAATCTATTAAAATCTTTTAAAATCCTAATAGAATACATCCCTCTTAATCTATGGAAGGCATCTATCACCCAGCTGAAGCAGAAGCTTGGGCCCTTGGTGAGGCCCTGACCTGGGCTGTTGATGAAACCTTGCAGGATGTTATCTTCGAGCTAGATTGTCAAGTTGTGGCAACACAAGAAGACAGGCATTGATGAATTTGGAGCTCTGATTGAGGATTGTCTTAGTCTACTGGCCAGTAACCCTTCTTTTACTGTGGTCTTTGTTAATAGACAGGCCAACTCCGTAGCCCACACTCTTGCTAAAATTTCCTTGATGCATTCTGTTTTTTGGGTATGGTACACTCCCCCAGAATGTATTCAAACTCTGATTTGTAATGACTTGGCTGTTTAATGAAAGTTCCTAGTTTGGTTTAAAAAAAAAAGATTAAATTATTAAATTAAATGAATGTTTGTGATTATATTTAATAAAAATTTAAATAGAAAGATGAATAAATTCTCGGATAGACCAAATCTATTATATCAATCCAATCATATAATAACATGCATTTAATTTTTATTTTTAAAAAATAAAATAATTAAATGCATGTCAATTACATGATTGAGTAGGTTTATAGATAATATAGTAGATCCGGTCTATCTAAAAATTCCTCCGCAAAACATTATTTAATAAAACTTAATCCTTTCTTTTTGTGCATGAAAATTTATGATTATATTTGGTTTACCAATTTATATGTGGACATGATATGGGTGAAGTATATTGTTCAAAAATTCATATATAGTCTCTGCCGTTAGCCTGGCTGTTCCGGGACAATTGCAATATCCATCCAACTAATAATTGTCTGCTGCGTTTCCCGCGCTGCATGACCTTCAATGGAGACTTCTTCAACCGCCACCATCGTCTACTTTACCTTATTCCAGCCTGCACAAGGGCTCCTTCCCTTCAAACAACAAAACCTCTCCATGCACTCACAGTCACACTTGGTCCGAACCCAAGCCAACCCACCTTTCTCTACAATAACATCATCTCCATCTATGCATCTCTCGGTGAATTGCCCATGGCACGTAAACTGTTTGAAAGTATGCCCCAAAGGAGTGTTGTGTCCTATAATTCAATGATTAGTTCTTATTGCAGGTATAATTATTTAGAGGAAGCTTGGGGAATTTTTTGTCAACTGAAAAGTTGCGGCTTTAGGCCCAATAACTTCACTTTTTCTGGGTTATTGTCGTGTGCATCAATGGATCTTTGTCGTGGGCTTCAGTTGCAGGCATTATCAGTGAAGAATGGGTTGTTTTTTTCCGATGTTTTTGTGGGTAGTGCATTGTTGGGTTTGTTCGGTAGGTGCGGCTGGTTGGATGAGGCGTTCCATGTTTTTGAGGATATGCCTAATAAGAGCTTGGTGACATGGAATTCGATGATATTTTTGTTTGGGCATCACGGCTGTGTGAAAGATTCTATGCTTTTGTTTAGTGAGCTTGCTAGAAATGAGGGTTGTTTATCTGAATGTTCTTTTGTCGGTGTTTTGTCTGGATTAGTATGTGAGAAACATTTGGAATTTGGAGTACAGATACATGGTCTAGTGATTAAAAGCGGTTTTGAAGGCAAAGATTCAGTTTTGAATTCTCTCATCAATGTGTACGCAAAATGTTCAAGCATACACCTGGCAGAAAAATTGTTTGAGGAAGCGGATTGTAGGGATGTTGTGGCATGGAACACAATGATTAGTGCCTTGGCAAAAAAGGAGCAGCCAAGCAAAGCATTGCATTTCTTTTTGAAAATGTCTAAGGATGAAATCAAGCCTAACCGGATGACTTTTTTGAGTCTCATTAGCTCTTGTGCCAATACTCAGGTCTCAAAATATGGAGAATTTGTACATGGAAAAATTATCACGCATGCTTTTCAAACTGATGTTTATATCGGCAGTGCCTTGGTGGACTATTATGCTAAACGTGACAGGTTGGATGATGCCCTGCATTGTTTTAAAAATATACATGAAAAGAATGTGGTTTCATGGAATTCCTTAATTCTAGGTTATGCAAATAGATGCTCCTCTGCTTCTATTTGTTTGCTCATGGAAATGCTTCAATCAGGATACCAACCTAATGAGTTTTCATTTTCAGCTGTTCTTAAGTCATCATCCACTGCAGAGCTACAGCTGCTTCATTGTCTAATTATAAAAGTGGGCTATGAGAATAATGAATATGTCTTGAGCTCTCTTATAACCTCTTATGGCAGAAATGGTCTGATATCTAATGCTCTGGTCTTCATTACAGCTTCTGAAACAGTGCTTGCAGCTGTTCCCTCTAACAGCATTGCTGGAATCTATAATAGAGCTGGCCAATACCACAAAACAATAATGTTGCTTTCTCAGCTTGAAGAGCCAGACAGTGTTTCTTGGAACATTGTAATTGCAGCTTGTGCTCGCAATGGTAATTACAAGGAGGTTTTGGAACTCTTCAAATACATGCTTATGGCTCAAATCCGTCCAGATAATTATACTTATGTGAGCCTTCTAAGTGTCTGTTGTAAGATCTGCGATCTTGCTCTGGGTAGTTCTATCCACTGTTTCCTCATAAAGACTAATTTCAGTTCCTGCGATACATTTGTTTGTAATGTATTAATAGACATGTATGGAAAATGTGGGTGCCATGAAAGTTCAGTAAAAATTTTTAACATTGTGACAGATAAAAACCTTATCACATGGACAGCTATAATTTCAGCCTTTGGAATTAATGGTTGTGCCCGTGAAGCATTAGAAAAGTTCAAAGAGATGGAATATCTGGGGCTTAGACCTGACAAAGTTGCTTTCATTGCAGTCCTTACGGCATGCAGACATGGTGCTTTAGTGAAAGAAGGAATGGAATTGTTTGGGAAACTGATTAGTTATGGTATTAAGCCAGAAATGGATCATTATCATTGTTTGGTGGACTTGCTGGCCAGGCATGGACATATTAAGGAAGCGGAGAAATTAATTTCTAGCATGCCTTTCCCACCAAATGCCCTCATATGGCGCAGTTTCCTCGAAGGCTGCAAGAGATATGGAATCAGAGAGAACCAAAGTAGTGGGAACATGAACTTAAAGCTTGTCTATTGAAATTTTGGCAAGATGAAGAGAATCAATCAGGAGACATGTAAATTGAAATTTGTTCCTTGTATTAGTTTACCAAAGATTCCTCTTGTGATATTGTGAACTTGAAATTTCATGTAGCCTAAAGTCTGCACTTCTCAAGATGAAGAAAAACCTCACAACATCGTGAATTTTCAAGGCAGATTGTGCATTTTGGCTGATGTTGCTAATTTATGCTCACGTGACAGGGATGGAGGCCAAGCAGCATTAGGGGAAAACCAAAATGATTAGTTCTTTTTCTCTCCTCTCCTTGACATCAGGCGCAATGTGTGCCTATTGTCACCACTTAATCTCGTAATATTTATCAATCAGAAGTCTTATGGCCTCTTATTATGTGGACAGTAACTACAGCATGTTCACCTATAAACACATTAACAACAAAGCCAAAATTTTTCTTCAATTATCAAGCAAAAAGCTCAGTTTGGACCATTTTCTCTTGCTATCGGTATAAGCCAAGGCTTCCCCTTTCATTAAGGTACATGGAGGCAATCCCTCTCCAACTTTCTTCAATTTTCAACCCTGATTATGCACCAAGTTGATTTTGAATAATGATTTTGTCAACATATTATAAGTCAATCTAGAAGAAAAAAAAAGAGTATGATGAATTTATCATTGCATGGATATGTTGATCATCTTTTTTATTGTGCATTTGATGCACATGATTGAAAATGAATAAGATAAATGATATCTAATTTTGTGCTCCTAAAATATTAATCTACCATAAAAATAAGCAAGAGGGAACCTTAACTATGAGTTGCTTCAAGGGAAGATGGTATCAAATTTACAAATATTTATAAGAAAGTAATGTCAGAATCAATTGAGGATAGTTCAAAACAGTTTGATCATATATTATGCAGGCTTCTCATGTCTTGGAAATGAAGTAATACCTTTCAGAGATGTAAAAGCAGATAATGCTCGTCAAATTTTAGTTGTTTTTGGATGTGAAGCTGTCCAAATCACCTAAAAGAAGTCCTTAAGCCTCAACTTCTTGGACTATACTTTGTTTGAAAAGATATTCTAATACGTTAATCTTGTTACCAGCTACCTACTTAATCGTGGATGCAAGTTGTGCAGGTCAAAGAAAAGAATGGTGGAGATGAAGATAAAACACAATACAATTAAAAAGAAAAAAATTCGTCTGCTTTCTGTTGTAGACCACCTATAAAAAACAGAGAGAGACATTTTAGATTATCTGCTTAGGACATAAAGTTAACCTAATGACGTGGATAAGATTAGGCTAGATACATATATTAATTTTTCTTTTAGTTTAAAAAATTTCACATCCAACTTGTTATCATGTGAAATTATCTTATCTAAGCTTAACTTGTACCTCTGCTGATATTTGTGTTTTGTATGATATGGATTTTCTTGAGATTCTCCACCTTTGCTGGCTTGAAAAGTCATGATAAAGAGAAATTATATTATATAGCTGAATGTTAAATTAATTTATATATATATATATATATGTATGTTTTGATTGTCCCCTGACCATATGGAAAGGGACACTGAAAATAGTTTATTCCTGAGTGAAATTGATGTGCATGTGGCGAATTGGTTGGGGAAGAAAATGCTTATGGTTCCAAAAACAATTATATGTATCCTTTCCTTTTCCTCTGACTTTGATGAAGTTCATTGAAATCAACCAAGTGCATACGGCATAAACATTGTAAAGGTTGTAGTCTTACTGTAGACATGAAAGTTGTCAGCAAGTGAGCTTAGAGCAAGTGATACACCTGAAATTAATTCGACGGAGATCATAGGTTCCATATCTAGCCATCCCAAAACGCACATACGGGAAAATATAGGATTAAAAACTAGCCATACCCATTCCTCAAAGAAAGAGAAAGTAGTTGGGATGGGATAACTCTACATATAATTTTTGTTGTGGATCACCGTCCAAGCCATTAAGGCGAAAATGGCGGCTAAGCTGTCAGAACTTAGAGTTTATTTCATTGGTGCATATGGACAGTACTCTCCCGTGTCATTAGAAGAAAGAAGCAGTCCAAAGGATTAATGGGTGTCATTTGTTAGTGGTTAATTTCCAAATTTATAGACGGCAGAATTTTCTGAATATACTTGGGGTATTTAATTTGTCCTTTCTTGATGTAATTCCATTATCTAATTTTCATATATAATCATAAAGTTAGACAAAAAAACAAATGTAGTGACTCATTTTTATGTCCACTACTCTAGCACTCATCTCTCTCTGCTACACATCCTTATAAATAGCAGCACTTGCTTAATT
Source organism: Balakata baccata (assembly GCA_949630135.1). Taxonomy (NCBI): domain Eukaryota; kingdom Viridiplantae; phylum Streptophyta; class Magnoliopsida; order Malpighiales; family Euphorbiaceae; genus Balakata; species Balakata baccata. Next base: position 76,093 of record CATIWF010056822.1, on the reverse strand, counting down.
ATCTCACTCACTCATCTTTCAAGTCTTAACTATCTGTAAAGAGTTCAAACCAGCTCGTTTCCTGCATTGATCATTTTTCCTCATTCTGTTATATTTAGGTTCTATTCGAGATTACCACTTGTTAATCTTAATTCAGTTGAGACCTAAGCAAGCATTGGATGGCTAAGCTAACTGCAAAACAGGTTTTGGTTGTATTCATGATTATGTTCATGATATTTTTCATCAGGTCTGATGCAAGAATTTACAGAAAGGAGCTCAACAGCCGGCTTCTTTTACGCGAAATGGGATATACCGTATCGAAACTGGAGTATCATAAAAGGATTTCCGAGCTAAATTCAGACACTGATAGAGTGTCACCTGGCGGACCGGATCCTGAACATCACTCTCATCCTCCAGGAAAGCCTCTGTACTAATGAGCACACTATATAGTTAGTGTACTTTTGGTTGCAGATTTTTCCAGTTTTTGACTATGCTGCTAGCTTATGTAATAAAACTATATATAGCTTCTATCAGAATGTACTGAACTGCAACCTTGTACACTGTGTAAGAGAAGCTTAATTATATCTATATAATGGTGCAATATAACAAATATATATCCATATTATATCTATATCTTAATTCATGGCAACCATTCAGTATGGGCAGTCAGGAGTGCTTAGATACCCAAGAAAATAACTTTTACTAATTACTATAAACCATGGATGGTATAAATTTTACTTTTGCATAATTAATTATGGAGTTTTCAATTAATTTTTTCTTTTCATACTCATATTTTCATCACAAGTTCTTCATATAAGATATGGTTCGAAATTAGGGCCATAATTATGCCTATTTAAAATAACTTCATACTTGGTCCAGATTCCTATTTAATAGTGGAATTAATCTAAGCCATGATTTTGGTATTTGATGGAAATATTATATTTAAAGTGTTCTATATAAATTAGTCTTCTCTCCACCTAATGAGGGTTGTAGTATTACTAAACACTTTTCCACCAAAATTGTCTGTGGTATAAAGTTGAGGTTAAGAGAGAAACCGACTTCAATCTCAAGTGTCAATCAAAGCTAGTAATATCTAATTCTCTTCGTTATTATGATGAATTTCACATCGAGTAAGTGTTTATGTTTTAATTTATACATAATGAATTGTTTATTCAAGATCCTATTATGAAGATGATTTGATTATATCTCCTTAAGATTTATTGCTAACATGTGGTATCGGAGCATAAGTTTTGAATAAATAATTTATTTGTATATTATGATTAGTATGACGGAAAATATATATTTGATTCTGTTTTTATATATTGGCAGATGAAAGTGTTGATGAAATATATATTTTTACATTTATGATTTATTAAAAAAAAATTAACATACCTTTGTTTGGCCGAATGATGTATATGGTCTGGTGAATTGGTTTTCTTAAGGTTATTATATTATTATTATTTATTGTTTAAGTGATCAATGATTATTATCACTTTGATTGCTCTAAAATGTTTAAAGGCCAAATAATGGGTATGGCAAACATTATTTCTACTTTACGAGATATTTTTCTTTTAGAAATTATGATGTATTATTATTTAATAAATATTATAATTATATGATATTAAAGATAAAATTAATTTTTTAGTCACCAAAGTGGCCAAATTAATTACAATGTGTGATCATATAATTTATGGAATTTTAAAGAATGCTATTATTTAAATTATAAAATATTATTAGTTGTTAGAAATGAAAGATTTACCCAAATATATATATATATATATGGTAATGTTTATTTAATTACCTTATAAAGTTTGAATGACATTCTAAATATGATGATGATGTATGCATATATTGTTGTGTTTGCCTAAAGGAAACTTACAGTACATATTTATGCGTATGATTATCTGTATTTGTTAATTGAGTGAGCATTTATGTATTTGCAGTTGTTTATCTTCATTCGTATACTTATGCTGTTACTATCTTTAATGGTTTAAACTTTTTTGAATGGCATGAGCAAGTCAATTTCCATTTAGGTGTTTTGGATATCGACTTAGCACTATTAGAGGAAAAGCTTGTTGATATTACTGGTACGAGCAGTGAGCCTGAGAAGTTGAAACATAAAGCATGTGATATATCCAACAGATTACGCCTCAGTTTCATGCGAATAACAATTGCCAATAACATTAAGTTTACTCTTCCAGATAATGTAGAAGCTAAAGAATACCTTAATATTGTGGAAGAGCATTTTTGTTCCACTAATAAGTCACTTGCAAGAACACTAATGGCTGAACTCATGACCATGAAGTATGATGGGTCGCGAAATATGCAGCAACATGTTCTTGAAATGACTAATATTGCAGCAAGACTTAAGACTCTGGTTATGGCTGTGGAAGACTCCTTTTTGGTACAATTTATTTTGAACTCACTGCCTTCTAAGTATGGGTCTTTCTAAATTAATTATAACACTATTAAGGATAAGTGGGATATTAATGAATTGGCCAATAAGCTTACTCAAGAGGAAATGAGATTAAAGGCACAAGGAGTTCATACAGTAAACCTAGTGGGTCAAGTCTTCAAACCAAAATCTAAGAAATTTAAGAAAAAGAGACCTGCTAAAGTTGCACAGGTCATTGATGCTGATAAGAAGGAAAATAAGGCAAATAAGTGTCGCTTCTGTAAGAAGGAAGGACATTATCAGAAAGATTGTTTGAAATGTAGATCTTAGTTCGAAAAGAAATGTAAATCTAATGTTTTTGTATATTTCAAATCAAACTTATCTGAAGTTCCTTCTAATACTTAGTGGTTGGGTTCTGGTGCCATTACTCATACTTCCAATGTAATGTAAGGATTCCTTATAATCTAAAGTATGAACCCAAATGAGAACTTCTTATTCATTAGGAACCGAATGAAGGCCCCAATTGATGGCATAGGGACTTTTCGTCTTATTTTCGATACCGGACGTCATTTGGATCTATTACAAACTCTCTACGTACCTTCACTTTCTAGAAATTTAGTTTTTATATCGAAACTTGATGTTAACAAGTTTAGTTTTAAGATTGGAAATGGAAATGCCATTAATGTTCTATTTCAATATGGTTAATAGATATAGTTAGGAGTATGATGAGTAATTCTTCATTACCCAAATCTTTGTGGATGTATGCACTTATAACCGCAGTGTATTTGCTGAATAGAATTCCTAGTAAAGTAATTCCTAAAACTCTTTTTGAGTTATGGACTGGAACGAAACCTAGTTTAAAACACTTGCATGTTTAGGGTTGTCTAGCAGAAGCACGAATCTATAATTCATATGAAAAGAAATAGGATTCTCGAATTGTTAGTGGTTACTTTATTAGTTACCCAGAGAAATCCAAAGGGCATAAGCTGTCTAAACCATAGTTCTAGAATTATTAAGATAGGCAATTTCATATTTATTGAGAATGGTGAAGTTAGTAGGAGTACCAACAAACAGATTGTGGATATTAATGAAATAAATATTGATGTTCCATTACCCATAAATATTCCTACATCCATAATTGTTCCAAATGTTGTTCTAGAACAACTAGAACAAAATAATGGTAAATAATGGTAAACAATATTTGAATGAAGAAGTGCCTCATGAAGAACATAACTTACCACCAATTGACAGAAAATAAACCACGTGGAATAACCTTAAATAAACCTATAAGGGTAAGAAAACCGGCTATTTCATATGATTATGTGGTTTATTTGCAAGAGTCAAATTTTGATTGTGGCATTGATGAAGATCTTATTTTGTTTTTACAGGTCATTAATAGTGATAAGTCTGATAAATAGATTAATGCTATAAAAGAAGAGTTAAAATCGATGGCTGAAAACAATATCTGGAAACTTGTCAAATTGCTAGAAGGTTCTAAACGAGTTGGCTGTAAATGGGTCTATAAGACTAAACGTGACTCGAGTGGCAATATCAAATGGTATAAAGTTAGACTTGTTGATAAAGGTTATTCTCAGAAAAATAACGTTAATTATAAAGAGACTTTTTCACCTATTTCAAAGAAAGATTCATTAAGAATAATTATGGCTTTAATAGCTCAGTATGATTTAGAGTTACATCAAATGGATGTGAAAACAACCTTTCTTAAAGGTGATTTAGAAGATGAAGTTTATATGAATCAACCTGAAGGTTTTTCCAAAGAATAAAAGAATCATATGGTGTGTAAACTTAAAAAATCAATATATAGACTTAAAGAGGCTTTTAGGCAATGGTATCTTAAGTTCAATGATACAATCACATCTTTTGGTTTTAATGAAAATAATGTTAATCGGTGCATCTATCGAAAGATCAGTGGGAGTAAGTTCATATTTTTAGTTTTATATGTTGATGATATTCTACTTACTACTAATGATTTGAGCATCTTGTATAAGATTAAATATTTTTTCTCTAAGAATTTTGAGATGAAAGATATGGGAGAGGCATACTATGTGATTGAAATTTCAATATTTAGAAATATTTTACAAGGATTGTTGGGATTATCAGAAAAGTTACATCGAAAAAATTCTTGAGAGATTTAATATGAATAATTGTTCAACATGTATTGTCCTAATACAGAAAGGGGACAAATTTAGTCTTATGCAATGTCCTAAGAATGATGTGGAATGTAAACAAATGGAATCCATTCCATATTCTTTTGTTATGGGCAGTTTGATGTATTTGCAAACTTACACAAGATCCGATATCAACTTTGCAGTTGGAATGCTGAGCCGATATAAAAGTAATCTCTGTATTGACCATTAGAAAGTTGCAAAGAAAGAGTTGAGATATCTTCAAAGAACTAAGGGTTATATGCTTATATTTAGGAAATTTGATCAGTTAGAAGTGATTGGATATTCAAATTCAGATTTTACTGAATGCTTTGACAGTCATGAAAAAGTGTCAAACAATATGTCATTGCAACAACCACTATGGAAGTAGAATTTGTAGCTTACTATGAAGCTACAATTCATGCATTATAGCTGCAAAATTTTATTTCAGGACTTGGAGTTATCGACACTATTACCAAGCCGTTGAAAATTTATTATGATAATTTTACAGCAATTTTTTTCTCCAAAAATGACAGATATTCAAAAGATGCTAAACATATGGAATTAAAATATTTTACTATCAATAAGGAGGTTTAGAAACATAGAGTTTATATCAAACATATCAAAACGGACCTCATGACCACAGATCCTTTAACTAAAGGCTTACAACCAAAGAAATTTAAAGGACATGCATATAGAATGAGTCTTGGTTGTATTGATGATTGATTATGATAATGTTATGACACTCATGAGCTCATCAATGTTATATGTTTCTGACTTTATCAAATTTTCTTGTTCCTTATGCTTGTATACACTTAATGTTTTGATCAAGAAATTATTATGTCTTTAAGATAATTAAGTGGACATTATGTTATTTATATATAGTTTATGTGACCTAACATGATAAGTTGCTAGTGTGATAGTATATGGAAGGAAGTATGCAATTTCGAAGTGTATGACCGTCATAACTCTCACTATATGATTTATTATATTAAAGTTAATTGCGATGGAAAATGACATTAAGATATTTATTTACGTGCGCTTAATGTTTACACTATTAAATATTAAAGTTATGAATTATAAAATCAAGTGGGAGAATGTAAGATATGGTCCGAAATTAGGGCCATAATTATGCCAATTTAAAACAACTTCCTATTTGTTCTGGATTCCTATTTAATAGTGGAATTAATCTAAGCCAATTATTTTGGTATTTGATGGAAATATTATATTTTAAGTGTTGTATTTAAATTGCTCTTCTCTCCACCTAATGAGGGTTGCAGTATTACTAAACACTTTTATATCAAAGTTGTGACATAAAGTTGAGGATAAGGGAAAAAAACCGATTTCAATCTCAAGTGTCAATCAAATGTTAATATTATTTAATTATCTTCGTTATTATGATGAATTATGCATTAAGTAAATGTTTATGTATTATTTTATACATATATTATAAAGATGATTTGATTATATCTCTTTAATATTTATTCCTAACACCTCCAACTTTCTGGCATTGTCAAAGATTTTATTTTTATTATGCAGTTGCATTTTCAATTTTTTTCCATAATTTATTTTGTACTAATTCAATTTCTTTCATTAATTTGGTTGTCAATATAACAAACAGAATTGAATTGTGAAACTACCTCCTGAATGATTAATCTCAACAATTTCTTTGGCATATATTTTTTATCATTTTATAGCTGGTGGGGAAATGGGAAGTGGCGAATTTCAGCTGCATTTTGATTTCTCTTTTCAAATAAACACCAAAATAAAAAGAAATCACTTTTTTTTTCCTTTACTCTCTTCATTTCCTCTCACTTCTCTAAAAACAACCAATCTTATAAGCGGAAAACCTTGGAATAATTTGTGCAAAAGTGGAAAACATTCTAGTTATGCTATAAAGAAGATGCCATTCTTTATATTCTTTTTCTTTTTTTTCCCCATTTTTCTATTTTTATTTTTAAAAAAATTAACAATGGCCTGTGGTAAATACATAAAACAAAACTTCAACAATGTTAAATAATCATATCCTTGAAAAATAACATTATATAAAAGATTTGTTTATTACACGAAAAAAAGGTATGGATAAGCTACCATAGAATTCTTTCAGCTTAACTAGAGATTTTGAATTCGACCTATGAGTATGCAATTAGTTTATATTTTACCGTATTTTAAGGTTCTGCCCAACACAAATATAATTAGTGTCAGTTTATTGATATGTAGGCTAAGGATACTTGTAATTTTGCAATAATAATAATAATAATAAAAGATTTGTCTATTACAATCGAAATTAGACGAGTTTTATTCATAAGGAGAGAGGGAACTGATCCCAATACATAGCATAAACCGGATGAATCTCCTAAAAGAATGAACAAGAAAAAGTAACTATATACCATCATATTATGATATTAATAAACATAGATTTAGAAATTGAAAAGAAAATGACTAGGTTATACTGTATTTGTTCGTTCGTATTAATTTGTCCTTTAAAATATTTTGTTTATTTAATTTGCTCTTTTAAATTTATTTTTTTTATCCATATTATCTTTTTACATTTTAAAAAAATATAATTTTTTATCTCTTAATGCCGATATACTATCCTATACTGTCGCTATTATTATCATACTAAACATTATTATTATTATATCAATATTCAATATTGGAATGCATAAGATTACATATTTATTCTAAAATGCAAAGAAAATATATACACCAAAAGCTATGTTCTCAAAAGCAAATTGAACTAAAAATTAGTTTAAGACTGAATAGCGAAACACGACAAGTACTGAAATCATTTTATACTTTATGCCAAAAGAAAAGGAACTCTCATTATACTTCGATATTAGTATGCGCTTTGAAATATCCACAATGTTATGATTGTGAATCCAAAAGAGCCTCGGTTTGCCCAATTCCCACAATTTATTAATTAGTAATGCTACTTGCTCTAAAAAAAATTGTTATATAAATTAATTCTATATTATTTATAAACTAATCTAATTACAACGTGATATATATATATAAATAAAACAATTAAATAATTAAAAATTTCTTCTTATCCAAATGTATTTTATATTAATTTGTTACAATTGTATTAAAATTTTAATATTTTAATGTCAATTGAGTAAGTAAATAGATAAATTGATGAAATACAAAGTATTTTAATATATATTAAACAGAAACTGATACAAAATAGTGAAAACAAATAATATTTTTCTTTATTAATGGATTATATTAACAATTGTGTCACATATTTAATATTCCTACTCTCTGCTATATATATATATATATATATATATATATATATATATATATATATATAATGTACGTGTCTAATTGTATTATTTTGCCGGCCAATAATGCCATAATGACAAAAAAAAATTATAATAAAATAAAACTCCATTATATATTGTTAAAAAGAATTTCTGACATATGTGATGAAGCACACATTAGGTAAAACATAGCAATGTCTTGTGTTATTTTTGGGTTAATTTCATCAACGGTATTTCTACTATATAAATATAACAATTCAGTTTTTTTAAAATCATTTTAGTTATAAAATAAATGTTGAGATAATTTTATATTATAAATAATTTTTGAAATACTAAATTGTTATAATTTATATAATTGAGATACCGTCGATAAAATTCACCTTACTATTTTTACATCACTGCTAGATATTAAAATCATCTATACAATACATAACATAAAATTGTTAATTACTGTAGATAGTATGGATAAATTTGTACAAAACTCTACCAATTTATTGAAAAATCTTGAATTTGAGGTTTGAGAATACAATTATCTTAACACTTTTGTAGAAATGTTTTGCTTGAAGTATTATCCAATACAAATAAAATTAGTTTCAACCTATTAAAATATTGATTGAATTACTATTATTAGTTTAAGTGCAAGATAGTGGATAAGATAAACAATGGATAAACTTACTTCTCCTATAAACTCATAAAGTTATTGTGATTGTTTGACCACTTTATTATAATAGTTATAATTTAAAATTAGTGTTTGTAATTAATTTTTTATTCAATCTAGATTAGAAGTAACTAAATTCAATCTCGACTCAAAGTGAATTCAAAAAATCGACCTTGATGGTCTGTAAATTCATGAGTCAGATTTGAATCGATATGCGAATGGACTTATTTTGATTTAAACGGATCGGATTATGGATCAACCCATATAACTCCAATCTATTTTTTATTTTATATTAATTAAAAACAGTAAAAAATAATAATCAAATTACCTATCACATTTTTAAAAACAATTTTTGTTTTGTTGAGCTGAACTTACAGTTAAATTACATCGATAGTACTCTAACTATATAAATCATAACAATTCAGTATTTTAAAAATTATTTATAACATAAAATTACTTCAACTTTTATTATTGAAATAGTGAATTATTATAATTTATATAATTAGAATAATTCACCAATTTACTTAGATTTTTTTATGTGCCACAATGGTAGCAGATTACCTAAAAACAGAGAAATGATTACAGTGCCAAAAATTATTTTTGACAATAATATGAAAAGAATAATTTTGAATGCGTAAAATAAAAATTAATAGGAAAAATTACATTTATGTATGTAGTTTGATATATTATAGTAATATATGTTTGATGTTTGAAAATTATATAATTTGTCTTTTCTGTTTTACAATATTATACTATTTTGTTTGATTTTCTGTTAGAAAAATGTTATATTGTGGTAACATGATAAAAATAAATTTACTATTTATTCCCTGACATTCGATCTATTGCACTAATACTCTTATAAGTTTGATATATTGTACTAATATCCCTTAAAATTTGACATATTATACTAATATTTTTAAACAAAAGAAAATATTATTTCTGACTAACAGTAAATGTTTCTAAAATTTAATATAAATACTATATAATTTAATGAAAATAAAATAGAAGAGACAAATCCTATAATTTTTAAAATTTATGTGGATACTGATATAATATAACAAATTAGAAAGAGTAAATAATAATTTTTCCAAATTAATATTTTGTAAAGCAACGCATTGTCCACTGGATAATGCATAAATATATGGACCCAATGTAGAAAAGAATTTGATAAAAAAAAATGCAGAAAAGAAATTTTAAGTTTGCTAATGTATTAGAAATTCGTATATATTAAAAATTGTAATTAAATGATAAATAAATTAATTAAGTGCAGAATCTTTTCCTTTGTTAAGGATAACATGAACCACACAATAGTTTAGGGCAAAGCCTTACGTGGAGCCACGCCCTACCTTCTTAGGTCAAACCTAATTTATACTGAACAAAAGTTTTTAACATTATTTAATTATAATTTATAATTATTTCTTAGGTCAACTTTGCTCTACCCTTTTTTTAATTTGCCAGCCGCCACCTGCATTATAATTATTTTAACATTATAATTTATAATTATTAAAAATGTTTTTTCTCAAAAAAAAAAAAAAAAGTTGACAAATTATCATTCTTGGAACATAATAATAAACACAACCTATTATCTATTATGAATTTAAGTTATTTAAAATTTTCTAACTTAGTGCAAGAAACGAATATTTATTCAAAATTAGTAAATTTATTTTTTATTCACGCATGAAGGACAGGAACACGACTAACTAATTAATATATAAACATAACTATCATTTTTTTAATTTTTTATATCAACATGAAATTTTTTTAAATAAACACAAATTCATATTTTTTATAACTTAAATTAATGATTTATTATCATATCAAAAAATAATTTATACTACTAATTTTTCATTTTGCATAAAAAAAAATTTATCTGACTATGTATTAAACTATTATTGTCTAGCTAATAAATCAAATACAAGCTTGATGTAGACAAAAATGAAAGATAAAACAAATCTGATGGATAGATGTAAACTCTAACATGTGTAATTAATTTATTAAGAATTGAAAGGAATATATTTGTTGGTTGATGAAACTTTTTTTTTAGGGTCAAATGGAACACTATCCATTGCAACTGTCAATCTCAAAGAAGATCATATACAGTTGGCTCCAACTGCCAACAAACTAATATCTTGTGGTAGATTCACCATAGGATTTCCATTAATTAGGTTTTTTTTTTTATAAAAAAAATGGATTTAAATAAAAAAAAAAAAAGGAGGAGGAGAAAATATACAATGGGCTCCCCATTAGTACCATTATGTTAATTGTTGCAGTTTATGGAAAAACATATCTCGAGAATAATGTTCCAATTGTTTCCCAAAAGAGCAAAATTAATGGATTTTAATTTTTTTATGTATTACTACCTAATTAATGTATATAAAAACTTTTTTTTATAAAAAAAATAATTTTATTAATTCAAACTAGCAATATATCAATAGAATCATAAACAAATCTGCTAAAAATTATAGATGATGAAACAGTGAAAAATTTTACAGCACCCAGATTAATATAATAATAAATCGGCTCAAAGCTTGTAAATTGATAATATTATAGTGATTAGAATACATATGATTCAAGTTCTGCAATATATTGACGACCATAATCTGATTTTTATTTTTTTTAGATTGAATATATTTTGTCTATATGAATCGCCCACAAAAAAAATGCCACAATAGGACGATTGAAACAAAATATCGTAATAATATGATAAAACCAAACACTGCAATAAGACGAAAAAATTACGAAAAATAAAATAAATAAAATAAAATTCAGATTTACGTGGAATAACCACTTATTTTAAAAATAAATTGATAAAGAAATATAAATGGGTGATTTTAGACCAATAATAACAAAAAATTATCTCTTCTTACTTAAAGAAGACGGTGGCTAGAAAAGAAAGAAAAAAAAAGTTGAGAATAAAAGAGACTAGGGTTTTTAACTATCTATATAAAAAGTTTAGATCTTATTTATATGTTATGTGGATTCAACACTATGAATCCTGTTTTAAAGAATTAATCAACACGAGAATAATTCAATTTTATTGTATAATTTGAGTCCATGTTACTCTTTACTTTCAAAAATAAAGAAATATATGTATCCGATTATTTTTTTGATAGAATACAATATATATATATATATATATATATATATATATAAAAGTTCGAGTAACATAGATTTAAACAACAAATGCATTTTTCAATCCATTTTGCACAAGCGGAGTATTGGATAGTAAATTTAAAGAATCAAAGTAAAGACAAAAAAGGAAGGAATAATGCACATTGTGGTCCTTAATTATATTGTATATCTTTTCAAGAAAAATCTCTAAAAGCTTTTCATTCACTTGTATCATAGACCTCCCATACGTATGTATAGAAAGAAAACAAAAAATGCTTTAGCATTATTTGTTGTCTTTAATTTGCAATTTGAATTTTCAATTTCCAACCGAAATATGGTAATAAGCAACAAAAGGAAATAAGTCAGAGATCGATGACTAGACAATCCCTTCATCTCTTCACCTTTTTCAATTGGAAAGACGTGTGTTACAATCTCACATGCAAAACTTCAAAAATAGTCCTCAATTATATAACTACATGTACATATATTTCATATATATGAACGATATATAGAGAAAAAACAAGACATTGATTCTGCTGGTTCAGATAAACATCATTATCGATCGGTCTATACATGCATGTAGTGCTCCACTAGGGTTTGTCCCTTTGTCTAATAGGAGATATCGTCTTATTAGTGTGAAAATTATTCAATGGCATGCACAATTGCATAGAAAATAAAGAGATATAAAAAATAAATAAATAACACAGAGTTAATAATGCATACGTCCATGAACAAAACAGAAATGAAGAGATAACTGCAGGGTATATATATATGCTCAAAATATATAAAACACTAAACCGATTAGTGTTTTCCTAACCGAAATAGATTACGTAACTCTGAATCACACTAAAAAATCGGATCACACTATTTCCCCACAACCCATGAGCTCAGTTTTAGGCTTTTGGGAATTAGTTTTACCTATCATCACTCAACAACAATGTTGTTCTTATTGAATTACAAAATTTTTTTCATCCAAAAAATCACCGAACATATTTTCATTTCACTAAAATCACTTCCGGTCAATTTTCGGTGACATCTCAGCTGTCATATCAAATTTTTAATTACTCATATTTGAAACTGACCGAAAATCATTTTAGTGAAATGAAAACTTTGGATGAAAAAAATATATTTTGGGATTTTACTTTAATTAGAGCAAAGTTCAATGAACACATATAAAATTAACCCGACTTCGGGCCTAGATTAGATCTAGATACCAAAATTCAAATTTAATGAACGTGTAGTTACCAAAATTCAAATTTAATGAATTTTTTTTTTTGAAAAATAAATTTAATGAATCTATAGTTAAGATTCAATGAATATATAATTAATACTGAATTCTAATAAATGAACATGTGTATATTGAAAAACTCAAAAGAAATTTATAAATATTACAAAATTATCATCCTATTTTAATAAATATATAAATTTATTTTATTTATAAAATTACCATCATATTTTTATCACTATATAAAAATTCTCATAAGTATAATGGAACTTTGTTCAATAACAGTATATGAACAAAGATTCATGATATAACAATAATGTGCTTTTGGATATATATCAGATCATTACAGCGCTGGGTTGAAACCAATTAAATTATGCCTTATGTCTTTGATTAATTAGTCCAAATTTTTTGGCCCAATAATAGAAATTTTGAAACAGATAAGGGTGTAAAAAGATGACACAACTTTTTTTTAGTTTTACTGGATGTTTCGAATTTGAAACTATCTTATAATTTATAAAGAAATGCTTTAATACTTTTGAGGTTTTATCTAATACGAATAAAATTAATTTCAATATATAATTTTAATTGATTGGTTGAAAATCTATGCAGTAAGATAAAAAAAATAAAGGAAATTTTAAATGAACACTTGTCTCAAATTTATAATGGAAAATTTTTACTATTTACTTTTGTAAAAATTTTATATCTATCCATCAAGTGAAATTGAACCAGCAGGATAAGTAATAACATAAAAAGGAAGCTGTTAAAGTGATAAAACAAAAATAAAGGAACATATAACTCGACTCCAAATTACTTGCAAGCATAAAATCTATAATTTGACAAACAACAAAACTTGAAAACAATTGTTCCTTCAGACAAAAGGGCAAAAATAGAAATTCGCCAAGCTGAACAATTGCCCATAAGAAAATAGTGTCTATAACTTCAAAAGCAAATGCATTATCGAAGATATGGGATATATAGCAATCCAAGACATTAGATTGAGATACATTGTGGCCGCATCTGCTGGTAATGCTCTTGATGCAGGTTTTTGTTCATGGGATTTCTACACCAAAGATGTGGGAGCTTTTCAAATAGAGGATGGAGAAAAAATTGTTAATTAATTAAATATAATATACTCTTTCTGCCATATCAGCAACCGGCAAAAATATTTGTTTTTCCCTAGCAAAATGGATAAAAAACGGAATAAAATGAGTAAAGGGTCAAATGTCAAAACATGCTTACAAGAGGCTGGATATGTTTTATGTCAAAATATAATGAAATAATTAATTAATAGAATATGATAAAATAGATGAAATAAATCATATAATTTTTTAATTTTATAAAACAGTAGTATAATATGATAAACGTTAGAGATAAATAGTAATTTTTCTATTTGTAAATTAGAATATATTTTTTGGATTTTTTTATAAGAAAAATAATTTCATTGATTTAAATTATAACAATATATTGATAGAAATATATATAAATCCGCTAAAAACCATAGAAAATGAAAAAGTGAAAAAATTCACAGTATCCAGATTAATAGCATAATAAATCGGCTTAAAGTCTACAAATTTGATAATATTATAGTGACTAAAATACATATAATTCTATTTCTGTAATATATTGACGGTTATAATTTGATTTGTTATCTTTATTTGATCGAATATATTTTGTTTATCTGAATCGCTTATATACAAAAATATCACAATAAGACGATAGAAACAAAATGTTGTAACAAGACGGTAAAATCAAACGCCACAACAAGACGACAAAATTATAAAAAATAAAAAAGATTTAAATTTATGTAAAATAACTACTTATTTTACAAAAAAAAAAAATAGTTAAAAAAGATGCATATGAGTATTTTTCTACCAATAATGGCAGAAAATTATTCATTTTTACTTGAAGAAAGATAATGGCTAAAGAAATAAGAAAAAAAAAATTGAGAGAAAAGAATACTGAATTTTGGGTGGATTTTTTCTTTTCACAATAATGCATTTTTTGGTTTTTCTTTGTTTGATTTTATAATTATTATTTTTGTTGACTTGGGTTGAGCGGCCTAAATCATCAAACTTGGGCCTGGATTTGCCACACCATCCAATTTTGAAAGAAGAGCTTTTTCTGAAACAAAAGTTGCTTTTTGATACCACTTTTAAAAGGTGGACATTTAAGACAGTTTCATGTTTTGTGTATTGCTTCGATTCACATATTTTAAAATCTATAAATTTTATAAAATTTAGAAATTTTAAATTTATAGATCGGTAAAATTATGAATTCTAATAAGCTTTAATTATAAAATTTATAGATTAATAATACAATTACTCTTACAATTATATGTGATTTAATGACTACAATCCATATATTTAATACTTAATTTCAAATTTTACTCTTTATTAAATATTGATAATTTATTATTAATTAAGTATATACAATCAATTACACTATATACTTAAAATTTTTTTAAAAATTTAATTATTTTAAGAATTGAAAAATACAAAAATAAAATTATTATACATGATAATATTTAATTATATTACTAAATAATAGTAATAATAATAAGCTAAAGCAATTAGTTGAAATTAAAAGAAAATTTATTTTTACTTTTTTATGATTAAGGATGGTTTTGAAATATTATTAATTTATTAAAGAAAATTTTGGACTAAAAAAATCTGACAACAATTTCTCATTAATCAAAATCCATAGATTTAGAACTTTCCGACGTAGGAAATGAGAAATCAAATCCTTAAAAAATAAAAAATTTTGGTGGATGAATAATTTTGCAAAATCAGTAGATTTTGATCTTTTTTATGTAGTTAAATGATGAATTTAACATAAATTCATATATTGTTCCAAAAATTTCTTATTTAAAATCATTTAATCCAAATATAACCTTAGTTTGTATAAAGACAAATTTATGTTAACAATGACTTCCCATTTTTAAATCCTAAATCTATGGGCAAGTAGTTCTGTTTTTAAAACCCATTTAAATCAAGATTTAAACAAAAAATGGAAAACAAACCCTCAAATTGCAGAATCTCATTCCATTTTTTTATGCCCTAATTTATTCCTTTTTTTTTTCTTTACTTTATAGTCTATGTCTGTTCTCTGCTCCAAGGGTTACTCCTTGATCATATAAGTTCTGTTCCAGTGGGGGGTGAAAATAGTGATTCAAGTTAGGTTATTGTTAATAGGTCCTCTCAAATCAGTACCTATAATTGCAGACACATACAACTCTGGCATATTAATTATTTTTAACTTTGTTAAAATATAACCAATTTGGTTTTAAGATGTTACTAAAAGGTATATTTAACTTATATACATATATATATATGGTAATTATATATATTTATGTTATAATTATTAATTGTACAATAAACATTATAACAAGTATATATATTTAGCATAAATATATATTGTATATAAAATTACCATATCATATATATGTTACTCAAGTTATTAAATTTACATATAAAACATATATACGAATTATATAATAAATATATATGCAGTATACATTTGTTATACATATATTTGTGTTATTATAATTTTGAAAACCTAAGACAAGTATATAATACTGATATATACAATATATATTTCATGTATTTGTGTTAATTATATAATCGTTAATAAATTTAAATATCGTAATACTAAAATTTACATTTTTTAATAAATAAAATTTTAAAAACTCTAATTTTTAGTTAATTGTTTTAATAAACGAACTATCATGATTGATTGTCTGTCTTTATTATTATAGATATTTTATTATTTTTAAATTGTAATAAAATTTGTTATATTGAAATATATATATAAATTAGTATTTGTAAGGTATATGAAAAAAATATGATAAAAGATATAATGTATTAATAAGAAAATTAATAGAATTATTATAATACCACAACAATATCATTAATAAGGTATATATTTTGTTTGCAAAAATATATAATTTTTTTAATAAAAGTAATTTTAATGATACATGAAAAATAAAAGTAATTCTAAAATAAGTTTAGAGAAGAAAAAAATAAAAGAATATTGGATGATCAGAACTCTTCAATTGTGTGCCAGCCACAATTTAAGGGATCCGTATATAATTACATCTTAATCCTTCATAAACTTTTTTTTTTTTTGAAAAATTCATAAACTAATTTTAAAACTAGAAGAGAAGAAACTCAAGATATATGATTGAATTTTATTACGATTGTAGTAAAATTATAAAAAAAATTTTCATCGCAATAAAATTATTCAATTATATTTTTATTTTATTAAAATCACTTTTGTATAATTTTTCAATTTAAATAATTGAAAAATTGGTGTGACAGCTGACGTATCATCAGAAATTTTGACATGACAATTATTGTGTCAACGAAAATTGGTTTAAAACAATTTTAATGAAGCAAAAATATAATTTAATGATTTTTTAGAAAAAAAAAATTTATAATCTTACTGTAATAAAAATAAAATTTAGTAAGAAAATTAACATGTTATCCTCCAAATTTTAAACAGCACATTAGATGTCCAAACGACCAAATGGAATTTGGAATGTAAAAAGGATCTTCTTGGTATTTTTTAGAAGAGAAATATTATTTGTTATAATATTTTTTATCCCAATTTATTTCAACCAGTATAAAATATTTATACTCTATTTATATATCCTCTTGTTTTATTTAATTTACATTAAAAGTATAAATATTTTAGAAAAATTTACATGTTCCACCGAAAGTAGAAAATTTTTTTTCAATTGTACTAGTAAAAATTCTGTATTTTCAATTTTATTTTTTACATTTTTATTTTTACCAGTTTTTTATTTTTTAAAATATTATATTTTACTGTGTATTTAACATATTTTTCATTTAATTAAAACAATAAATGATCATTTTTTCATATATTAAACATAGATTAATAATTTGCATGACTACTATTAATATTTATACATGCATTTATTTAATTAACTTAATTAGCAAAAAATATGTAAAATTGAATTTACAAAGTAAATTTTGGACAAACCTTAATTATAAAAAAAATGTAAACTTGTATTTAATTAACTTAATTAAAGTTATTTACTTTGGTAAACTTTAGATAGATTTTTGGTAATTTTTAGTTAAGAGATTGACTTGATATTGAATAAATATTAGATAAATACTAAGTAAATATTGGACAAATTTTAGGTAGACCTTATATAATTTCAACTTTGATAATTTTTCTTATAAACAATGGGTAAATTTGGGGTGTAATTTGAATAAACCTTAAACAAATCTTTAATAAATTTTTTGTGATTTCAATTTTCATTAATTTTATAGTAAACTTTGAGTAAATCTCGGGTAAATTTTGGATAAATATAGGATAAATTTTTTATAAACGTTATGTAACTTCAATTTTCATTAATTTTATAGTAAATATCAAGTAAACATTGTAATAAGTTTTGGATAAACCTTTTGAAACTTTAATTTTCATTAATTTTTTAGTAAATGTTGGGTAAATCTCAGGTAAATTTTGGATAATTTTTGGGTAAATATCGGATAATTTTTAGGTAAACTTTAGTAAATATTGAGTAAACATTAGTAAATTTTATGTAACTTTAACTTTTTATTCATTCTCTTGTAAACATTGAACATAACTTAAGTAAATTTTAGTAAATTTTTAATAAATTTTGTATAACTTCAACTTTTATTAATTTTATTTGATATAACTTAAGTAAATATTGAGTAAATCTTTAATAAACCTTTTGTAAATTCAATTTTCATTAATTTTGTAGTAAATTTTTTTGTAAACTTTAGATAAAATTTAGACAAAATTTGGATAATTCTTTAATAAATTTTGGTAAATATTAAGTAAATATTGTGTAATTTCAACTTTCATTAATTTTTTAGTAAATATTGGATAAATTCTTAGTATAACTTGAATAAATCTTAAGTAAGTATTTAAATAAACCTTTTTGTAACTTTAACTTTTTTTTATTTATTAAATATTGGGTAAATTTCGGGTAAACATTGGCAAATATTGAATAAATCTTTGTAAATCTTGAGTAAATCTAATGTAATTTCAATATTTATTAAATTTTTTGTAAATATTTTGTATAACTTGAGTAAACATTAAATAAATATTTAATAAATCTCATATAATTTTAACTTTTATTAATTTTTTTAAACATTTGATATTACTTAAATAAATATTGAGTAAATATTTGATAAATTTTTTGTAAATTCAATTTTTATTAATTTTATAGTAAAATTTTGGTAAGATTTGGATAAATTTTAAGTAATTTTTGGGTAATTTTTTTTGTAAACCTTGATAAATATTGTATAATTTTAATTTTTATTAATTTTTTAATAAATATTGAATAAATTCTGAATATAATTTGAATAAATTTTAAATAAATATTTAATTAAATTTTTATAATTTTAATTTTATTAATTTTACAATAAATCTTGATTTAAATTATTTTAAAAAAAAATTTGTACAGATGTTATTTTTGAAAATTTTTTTAAAAAGCCATATTTTTATAAATATTTATGTTTTTTTTTTTCATTTTTATAAGATACCTTTTATTATGCTAGTAGGGAGAAAAGTATTCGAATAAATGTATTCTTTCTTTTAACGGGGCAGGCATTAAATTGTCAGTATTTATAGAGAACAGAAACTTTGCGTCCAATTCCTAATTTTGAAACTATCAAATTAAATCCCAATTAGCACCTTCGTTGTCGGAGCGTGTAAAACATTGCCGGTTACTAACTTGATTGCACTCCCGGCGACTAATATCCACGCTCCACCTACTCGATTGGGCTATCTCTTCAAATTCCCATGATAAAAGGTCGGCGCCACTAATTCATCTCATAAGTTTTACACAAGCGTTGAATTCATGCTCCACCGCTATGATTTGTACGTGGACATCACGCTCTGTCCATGCTCGTGAGTAGAACACCGCTGATATTTGTCATGAGACTTCGCGAACACAGCTCTCTTATGCACGGATGCATGCGAACCGTACACCTGTAAGATAAGGGTATACTGAGGTAGAGAGAGAAAAGCTTAGAGAGAGAAATTGTTTTTAGAGAGAGAAAGTGTTTCTGGAGAGAGAGAGCGAGAAAGGAGATCTGCTCGAATCGAGAGAGAGAGTTCGAAACCCTAACCTAATTGTTCATTGCAATCCCAAATTTTCTCTCTATCTCCGCATGGGCCTGTGTGTATATGTGTAGATAGTTCGATTTTGTGCGTGTTTGTATAGATTTAGATTAGAGTAGATCGAGAAAATCAGAAAGGTACGAGCTTGCAGTAGGTTTTTGTTTCAGTATTCTGATTTGCCCTAATTGAATTGTGATTTTGGGGCAAAATTAGGGTTTTTGTGGTCGGTTTTACAAGGAGTTGAAAAACCCTAATTTTGGGCCGGATTCGTGATAGGACGTGTGTGGAGAGAGAAAAAAAAAAGGGTTTTGGAATTACATGTATGGCTTCGGGGACTATAGTTGGAGAGGGAGGCGGAAATGATGGAGCTAGAGAGAAGCAGAGATACACAGAGAGTAAAGTCTATACAAGAAAAGCATTTAAAGGACCCAGGAACAACATCAACAACCTCACTGCCGTAGCTACCAACGCCACCACCACCACCGCCAACGATAACAACGACAAAAACCAAACGACTACCAACATCACCGCCACCGCCACCGCCAGCACCACAGAAGCTCCTACTGACAACAACAAGAACAGCATCAACGAAGATAAAAACGAGAAGAACAATGAGAACAACTCAATCCAAGTGCCAGAATCGCAAACCGCAGGTGTAGAAACCACGAATTCAGCCCAGCAGCAGACCATTTTGCGCCCTGATGCCAACTCCGATGATTCTTCTGGCCTCAATAGGCAGCAAGATTTAGCATCTGTGGCCCCTGATGTGCGGGAGCCAACTGCTGAGAATGGAGTGGTGAAGCAAGGGTTGGAGAATAAGTTAAAGATAAATTTGGCCTCAAAGTCTAAGCAGGAGAAGAGAGAGCTCAGGAGGAACCTGGAGAGAGAACTTGATACTGTGAGGAGTCTGGTACAAAAGATTGAAGCCAAAGAAGGGCAGCTTGTTGTTGGGTACAGTAATCCACGAATGATTCTGAATGTTGGGATTGATAATAGATTGAAGAGGGTTAATTCGGAGGTGGGATCAGTGGTCATTCCTCGTGAGAGTATTACTCCTGTTACTATTTCTATTCCTACTCCTGCACTTGCCCCTATTCCTGGACAGTCTAGGCCTTTGAATCAGCTTAGCATATCAGTGCTGGAGAACAGCCAGGGTGCTGGTGAGTACGTGGAAAAAGAAAAACGGACTCCGAAGGCAAATCAATTTTACAGGAATTCAGAGTTTTTGCTGGCAAAAGACAAGTTTCCACCAGCGGAGAGTAACAAGAAGTCAAAATTGAATGGAAAGAAGCAAGGGGGAGGAGACATAGGATTTGGGTTTGGGACAGGATCTAAGGTGCTCAAAAATTGTAATGCCTTGCTTGAGAAACTGATGAAGCATAAGCATGGTTGGGTGTTTA
Source organism: Balakata baccata (assembly GCA_949630135.1). Taxonomy (NCBI): domain Eukaryota; kingdom Viridiplantae; phylum Streptophyta; class Magnoliopsida; order Malpighiales; family Euphorbiaceae; genus Balakata; species Balakata baccata. The sequence goes on along the minus strand of CATIWF010056822.1, from coordinate 54,778 downwards.
ATAATCCTGTTGACGTAAAGGCTCTTGGATTGCATGATTACTATACCATAATTAAGCATCCTATGGACTTGGGTACTGTAAAGTCTAGGCTGAACAAGAATTGGTACAAGTCACCTGAAGAGTTTGCGGAGGATGTGAGACTTACATTTCATAATGCTTTGAAGTATAATCCAAAGGGGCAAGATGTTCATATAATGGCAGAGATGCTATTGAATTTATTTGAGGAACGCTGGGCTGTTATAAAGTCAGATTATGATCGCGAGATGAGGTTTGCTTCCAGCTATGATTTGGGTATTACTACACCGACGTCAAGGAAGGCTCATCCAATGCCACTCTCTCCTCTTGGTATGAGGAGGATTTTAGATAGATCGGAACTGATGACTTATCCTTCTATTGATCTCAGACCAAAACTTATCAGTACAACTCCTTCAGGGAGAACCCCTGCTCCAAAAAAGCCTAAGGCCAAGGATCCCGACAAGAGGGACATGACTTATGAGGAGAAGCAGAAGCTGAGCACAAACCTCCAGAGTTTACCTTCAGAGAAGCTGGATAACATTGTCCAGATAATAAAGAAGAGGAATTCGTCACTTTTCCAACATGACGATGAAATTGAGGTGGATATTGATAGTGTTGATGCAGAAACTCTTTGGGAACTGGATAGGTTTGTAACCAACTACAAGAAGAGTTTAAGCAAAAACAAGAGAAAAGCTGAACGGGCTATACAAGCCAGAGCAGAAGCTGAGCAGAATGCCCAGGAGAAGGTAAGGACATTTTATTTTATCCAATGTCTAATCTTTTTGTTCAGAAGGAATGACTGATTGCTGCATAAATGGTTTTTTTTTTTTTTTATTTGCAGACACCAGGAGCAGTATTGACCGAGGCACCTGGAGAAACTAAAACTGGTATAGATATTCAGATAATGAGCGACGATGGCATTTTAAATTTTTATATATTTTGATCAAATAGGTGATTGGAAATTTTTTTGCCTTCTTCTAGCAGATGATAGGAATGTTACCACTTCATCACCTGGTCAAACGGGGAATCAGGTAGATAATGGGACCAGGTCAAGTAGTTCAAGCAGCTCTAGCAGCGACTCTGATTCTTCTTCAAGTGGTATAAACTTTTCTAGTGTAGTTTCTCTTGCTTTTAATTGTTTAACATGTGTACATAAGTTCTCTTATGATTTTCTGATGTCTTGCTGACATGTTCCTGCCTATATTTGTGTGTGTGTGTGTGTGTGTGTTTTTTTTTTCAGATAGTGATAGCTCCTCAGCATCTGGATCTGATGTAGGGCATTAACCAAGGAGTTGAGTAGTTATGGTTGGTCCATTTCTTTTTCTGTGAATTCAATTTTTTACCTGAATCTGGTCTCCTCACGTAGTGATCACTGAACTTGCTAAAATTGTTCCATGATATATTTCTACTATCTAGCATTTTTCTTGACATAATAGTATTTACGTCATGGAAAATCTACAATTTGCTCCCAAAAGATGTAATAGCATGGTTATTTTTTGTGCGTGGACACTTAAATTCAAATATTTACAGGAGGTTATTGATGTTGTGTATTTTTGAATACTTCTCATCTTCTATGTGGTTTTACACACTATTTGTTTGAGCGAAAATGAAAGCTTTTGTGTATCCAGTCTCTATATTTGTCTTCTCTTTTCTTTTTTTCCCCCCACTCGTGGCTAAGCGAATCCGAATTTTGATATATGAGTTTATTGACCATCGGCAAGTAAAGTTGCCTTGTAAGTTAATCTAATTGTTATACCCATACTTTTTAATGGTGATGGAGAGAAAACAAATTGATCTGTTTTGCAAAAATATTGGGATTAATATTTTTTCTTTTGTAATTTAATGCTATTGAAACTGTGAGCATTCTCTATATGGTAGAGGTTTTTTCCCTGTCAATTAACATGTCCGGCGTGTCAACTTTGATGGGTTTTTTTCTTCCTTATTATTACAAGCAATAGAGAGGTGAGAAAGTAGAAGGATTTTTCTGGGAACTTGTATGTTTAAAGTGTAGTAATATTTTGAACTTGCAATTGAACTATTCGAATGTGGTTCTGACTCAACTGTTGTTTTTTTCCTAAATGGATAATGATAACTGATAAATCCATCTGCGATTTTGGTAATTTGGGGTGGAATGAGATCAGTCTCTAGTGAAAGTAAAATGTTTGATGCTTGAGTGTGTTATGTGTATATAATCAATGCATCCTTCTTTGGAGTTGACTTGAAATGTTTTCTCATTTTCATTTTTAGCAGTTCTTTCTTTTCTTATTAGAAGAGTACGTTTTAGTGTACCTCGTCTTGTTACAATTGGTTGCATACATCTGAAACTTGTTAAGCTTTCTGGTTTGGGAGGATACCCCTTCTCTTGTGTAATGTCCATAGCTATGTATCAAATGAGTTTCTCTTTTTCCTTGCTATTGTGTGCCTTTATGGAAATTGCATATATGTGAAAGGCTTCTGCAACCATTCAGTTGAAATTATTTCTGGTTCTCTGATCTCACCGGCAACATTTAAGGTTTTCGTTTTTTCCCCTTCCATTTATAAGGAAGGCACCTTACACTTTTCTGGGGGGTGATAGTTGAGTGATAATAATCCAAGGCAAGGAAGCAAAATTTGCATTATTTAGGTATACAATTCGCTGGAATCCAAACAATTGATTTGCCAAAATGATATGGCAGTTGTTATAGTCTTGCTGTTCTATTTTGTTTAAGGTCATGGTTGTCATACATGCATGCATTATAAAAAAAACCATTGGTATTCATAATAAGGTGTTCTGAGGATGACTAACGTACATCTGAATTCTGTTGCTTAAACTAGAGCAAGGAATACAGGAAATATTTTGCAATGCATATTAAAACTGAAGTGAAGTTATTTTGGTGGGTTTTTGTACTATATGGGTAATTAACAATGGTTTTTTGATCAAGCATGAATTGAGATGCTGCATTTTTTTTCCTTCCATTATTCTATATATTTCTTACACAGATTTTAAAATACTGAAGTGGGTTCCAATCTCATGACTTAGTTAGAGTTAGGTTATAGTCATAGCAAAAAGGACCTGTTAAGAAGTAGTGCAGATACTGTAATAGCTCATGTACTCTTTCTCAAGCAGAAGTGTGATCTAATGTCTGAATGGAGTTGGTAGCTGAAAGTGGAACTATCTGGAGCTAACATCTCTGTGTTGTAGTCTGAGATGTTAATCTTCTGAAATGGAACCTTTGTCATAGATGAACATGTGGTGGTTCCCACATGATGGGGCCCATGCCTTATGAGAGGGAGCCTTTTTTTTTTGTTTGGGGTGGGGGGTTGGGGTGGGATCGACTTCTGTGTTTGATGAATGCTCCTTTGTATCTGAAACCAACATGAAATTTTAAATGATATTTGGTTACAACATGATGTTTCATTTTCCAGAATTGTTTGAATGCTTAAACTGGTACTGTATTTTTATATTTGGAACTTGGGGGAAGTAGAATATTCCTTTTCACATCTCCCCCTTGTTGGTTTGTTTGGGATTGAGTTTCAGAAAAACGCTTTTCGAAAAAAAAATTGTATTTTTCGTTTTTATTTTTTAGTTTTGAAAACTGTTTTTGATAGAATCAGGTAAATAGATACTTTTTTCAAAAATAGGTTTTGAAAAAACAATTTATAAAAAATTAAGAAAATAATCAATTAAATAAAAAAATTCAAAATCTGTTTTTAGTATAATTAACAGCAATTCCAAACACCTACTAGAAAATATCATTTTTCAATAGCCCTGTTGAATGTTTCTACCCAGATCTCCAAGAGAAATGCTTTTATGAATCTTCTCCGTTAAAAATATAGACTGCAATGTTAACTTTTCATTTTTTGCATACCTGTCAAACTTTTAAACTCTTTATAGTGGTATACAATCATACCTTATTCCATTTTTTATGCCTTCATCTTTATTTAGGATGGTCTTCTTGCTTTATGCACATAGTTGTTAAAGGCGCACTTTAGGCGCGTCTCAGGCACAAAGCTCACTATGCTCCAGTTTCAGCGCCTTAAAAATCCAAAAACAGGTGCTGTCACAAAGGCACGCCTTGGTGTGCGGAGGCGCGCTTATGTAACATTAATTAAATATTTGTATTTTTTTTTGTTTTTAGTGTGAGAAAATCGAAACTATTGATTATAAATTGAAAAGAACTCTTAGTAGATTTTACCATATCTAATTATTTCCAAAACAAACAATAAAAAAGAAAAAAAAAGTTAGGGTAAATAAAACATTTGTTCCAGGCTCCACAAAGACAATTTGAATAGTACAATTTAGGCGCAAGACTAATTGTGTTTTGATATGATAATTCATAATTAATAAGTGTTAAAGCTTGTTAAATACAATATTAGTAAACTTAGGATCCTTGTGTGTTTAGTAAGGTTAGGAGTCTTGTATTTAGGATATCAAACTTTAATTAAGTTTTTTTTCCTTTGTATATGTGTTTCTATTTTGTTGTTATAACTTACGTATTTTGAGTTTTAATATTTATAATATTATATCACCTTACTATTAGTCTAATTATAAAATTTATAATTTTTTTCAATTATTTTTTATTTTTGCGTCTCATGTCGCTCAGGCACGCGCCTAGGCTCTAGGATCCCTTAGCGCCTTATTGTGCCTTGCTCCTTTAATAACTATGTTTATGCATATATATATGTTTTTTTCCGTCATTATTTTACTAGATGTGATTTTCTGAAGAACAACTTCTCTAATTCTACCATCTTTCTTTTGTTTCAATGGGCAGAAAATTTAGAGTAGATGGCGATCTGATGGATATTAGGTCATGATATTGCCGAGAATCACCATTTGGTGTACAGTGGAGAGGTTTGGGCAACGTTAGAGCTATTATGAAGCCGCTGGAGAGTGGGGTCTATGTATCTCCACATAGTTGGGATTGGATCTAAGAAAGTGGCTTATTTGTCTGTGTAGTTAGAAATTTGTATAATATTTTGGGTAGGATGTGGTAATGATTAGATAAAAGCAGATGGTTTGTTTTTCAGTAGCACGTGTACATGGCTAACTACTGCAACTGGTTCTTAGTTATAACTTCTGTTGTTGATTTTCTCCCAGCAGATTCAGGATTCTTTGGTGTTATACAAAAAGGTAATCTGTAATTCAATCTCTTGAAGTGATACATTTGCTTCATTACAGATCTGCAAATCTCAGTTTGTAGGTTTGCTTCTTTCTGTCTCTCTCTTCCCTTTCATTTCTTTCTTTTTCATGTGAAAATGTGAGATTATGCCTGCAAGTTGAGCTTTCTCTGGGTATTGAGATGGCTAATATTACTGATATGAGCGATTCCTCTATGTAATGTATGAGAGTTATCTTCTTGGCTGCAAAGTATTTCACTTATTTTCCATGTTATTTGGTAGACTTGAATGAACTGAATTTGATAAAATTAAGAGAAAATTACTATTTATTTTATGTAGTTTAATATAATATTTTAATATTCATTTTAGGTGTAAAAAATATACAATTTGTCTATTCTATTTTATTTTTATTAAAATATTTAAGAGATTTAATGTTAGTAGGAAATAATAATATGTTTTGTTCAAGAAGTACTAATACAATATATATGGTATTAGTACAATAAATTAAAGAAAAAATTATTCGCTGTAGTTTGATATAATATAGTAGTATTTTTAATATTTAAAAAATATATAATTTACTTTTTGTAGTTTGATAATATACTAATATTTTATAAAATTTGAAAATTATACTATTTATTTATTGAAATTTTGATATATTGTACTAGTATTTTCGTGTAAATTTGATTTATTATACTATTATTCATCTGAACAAAAGAGAATATTTTTTACTAGTATATTATATTTTTTTTCAAATATCATAAGTATTAGTGTATTATATTAAACTATATGAGATAAACTATATATTTTTTAAACTTTAAGGGTATTAGTGTATTATGTCAAATTACATGGGTAAATAATTTTTTCTAAATTAAATTTGTAAAGAGATATTAATATAATTTTGGGAGTAAATAGTATAATTTTTAAATATAAAATTTTCAAAAGTAAATAATATAATTTTTAAATATTAAAATACTAGTATATTATATTAAACTATAAACAGTAAATTAGAGAATATTAATATATTATATTAAACCACCTAATTTCTCTTAGAATTAATGGACAATACGATGTGGCAATTTGCTTTTGTTTTGTTTTTGTTTTTTGTTTCAAATCTTACTTCTATTATTAAATTTTACCATTTTAGTATGTGAAAATAGAGAAATGAATCTTTAAACAAGTCTCATAAAGTTTCGGCCTTTTTTAATGTCAATTTTTTAGCAAAATTAACTCAAAATTACTCAATTATTCTTAACCTTAGAAAGTAATGATAAAATGTTTGTATATTAAAAAAAATTAGCGACATATTGCACCTTGGCTTGAATTTGTGTTAGCGAACCATAAATTTTTGCAGAGAATTGAAATTATTTCTTAGGAAGCTCAAGAAGCAGACACAACAAATTATAACTTGGAATTTGCATCATATGAGATTGACAATCCAAATAACAGATGTATCTACTCAAGCTCAAGTTTATGTTGTCTTCGTCTCTGTTCACTTGCTCCTCTCTTCCCCGTTTTTTCCTCAAAGCCACTTCCTTTTCTTCTTCTTCTTCGGATATTTCACCATGGTCAGGTCTCCAGGACTGGCGCATCAGCCCTCTCAATGAGAATCGGTTTTGGGGACCCAATGGCCCAGAGCCTCCATCCCAATCAGTATCACAGCGCTCTTCGTTTGGTGCTAATGACTATGGACTGGGGTCTGCTTCATCTCTCGCTGAGCTTGGTGCTTTGGTTCTTTCTACTAGTGATCCTCTTACAAAATCTAAGCTTTCTCATCTTGCTTTCTCTAAATGGCGCCATGAGAACCTCCCTATAGGGTCCTGTGTTCCGCCTTCTAAACCAGCTCGCCCTAATAAGCCTGAATTGGTTCGTTTTTCTACTGATGATTCTCCTAACGACTAACTGTATTTGTATTTTTTCATGGGTGTCTCAAAAAATCCGTTCTTGTGATAGTTCAAGTTTTGGAGATTTTATAGTTCTGTTACAACTCTTTTTTTAATGATCTTCGTGAAGACTATAACTCGTTAATGATTCGGTGATAAGGCTGTAACTCATTTTATCTAGAGATGTAATGATCTGATGATGTATTGTAGATATAGCTTTGTTCTTTTTTACAGTTATCCTTGTCTGCCTTTGTAATTGACTTTGGATTATCTCTCTCATAATTGATTTAGAGATCAGCTATCCCTTTGTCATTTTTTGCTCATATTTGTGGGTTTAGGTTTCGCCAAGGGAAATTCCGGCCCCTAAAGATTCTGGCTTGCCTCTGAATGCTTTTATGCTTCACAATCTTGCTCATGTGGAGCTTAATGCAATCGATTTGGCTTGGGATACTGTAGTTCGATTTTCACCTTTTCGGGAGACTCTTGGAGATGGATTCTTTGCTGACTTTGCACATGTTGCTGATGATGAGAGTCGCCATTTTGCTTGGTGCTCACAGAGACTCGCTGAGCTGGGTTTCAAGTGAGGAAAATTATTGCTTTGGGCAATGGATTTTATTGATCTTTGGTGTTTGGATGATTCGATTGACAAGTTGAAATTTTCATCCTACTTAGGTATGGAGATGTGCCTGCTCATAATTTGTTGTGGAGGGAGTGTGAAAAATCATCTGACAATGTTGCTGCACGGTTAACTGTGATCCCTATGGTTCAGGTAATTGATAGGAATCTATCATTTATAGTTCTTAGTGATCTAGCCCCTGCTAAATTATGTTTTTTACAGATATTTTGGTGTGAAGCTAATTTATTGACCCTTGATTTTCCCAATGTTCCAGCCTTCATGTTTATGGTCAGAATAGCTATTTCGTTAGCATCATGTAAACAAGCATTGTGCATCACTGAAGAATATCCTTATTGTTTGGTTGGGAAAAACTTACGGGCTTTGACTAAATTGTTAATCAAATTGTCAAAGATACAAATAATTATCATCTGAGAAGTCTTAATAGATTGGTACACAGAACCCCAATATATATATTCAAAAGCAGAATCTGGCATGCACTGTAAAGAGGAACTGTAGCTGGCAAATTTACTAGTTCTCCATGCATTGGTTGTGCTCTAGCCAAACAGAAGTCTTAGCTGGTTCTTCAATTGTCTTAGTATTTTCAATCCGGATTCTGTCTTGCCAGGTTTGTTTAGTTCCCCGAATTTGAGGAATTAAGTAGGAACTACAGTACTGGCGAAGCCTTGGAGGGGGGACAAAGAGCCAAAAGCCTAAGTCATGGGGTGTACCGATGGTACTCCAACTATCTAACTCGTAGCAACTCGTTACCTAAAGTATTATTTGTAACATAAAACATCTTAAGCTTTAATTTTGTAACATAAAAGTATTTGCCATCTAAATTTATTAAACCATCTAAATTAAAATTTAAGAGATTTTCTATTACAAATAATAATTTAAGTACTGAATTGTTACGAATTAGATAATTGGAGTATCATCGGTGTAATTCACTTTTAAAAAATGAAATAAATTTACATATTATTATATAAATTTTAAACAATTAAGGGAGGCAATTGTCCACTCTCAAGTGGATGGATGTGATTCCGCTACTCAACTACAATGATCTAGAGAAGCTATATGATAGAGTGCCGAAAGAAGTTCTTTGGTGGGCTTTAGAGAGGAAAGATGTACATGTCAAATATATAAATGTCATTAAAGATATGTATAAAAGAGCAGTTATAAGCTTGTACGAGTAGATTCTGGCAAGCACCTCCTCTTCATGGCATCCACTAACTCTGTAGACTTTATTAGAGATTCTATATTCCAACTATCTATTTCAATTCTATTCTCTTGGACTATATTCATTGTCTGTGCTCTTCTGTTAATGTGAGAGCCCTTGCCTATTTCGAACCGCATCTGGGCCCCAATGTGGGGGGACTAACTTCTTTATCCACACATTTACATAATGTGGGAACCATTGCATGTACTTCCTCACACTCAGGTGGTGATGTGATTGAACCCCTTTTTAACACTACATTCGGATTCCAATGTAATGCGTGCTTAAGTGAGCACATCCCAACATTATATTCTAGAGAATCCATATCATGAGAGTGAGAGTGACTATGTTTTATATTACAAAATTAAAGTTCAAGGGGTTTTCTGTTACAAATAATAGTTTAGGTACTGAGTTGTTATGAATTAGATAATTGAAATACCGTCAGTGTAATTCACCCGTTTTATACTGGCAATTAACCTACCGCAAACCTCCTCCTTTAACTTGACTTGGAACCGATTATGCTCATCACATAGGCGAAATTCAAAAACTCAATAAGCATCAAGCAAGAATATCTAGTCTATTATAATTCTTTGTAACCAGATGTTACTTAAAGTTCTCAATAACATAGAAAAAGAAAGTTCATGAGATAGTTATTCTGGTGTATGATAATCGCATACAAACTAGTGAACTCATTTACATTATTTCTTTTAGCCGGAGCAAATTGTGGTGGCTTGAAGCCTTGAACTTTCATGGACTTGCATTTTAACTTAATTTTGGGTTATAGTTGGATCAATAGATATTTGGATTGTGCTAGACCTACACTAGCACAATCCAAAGAACCTCGACACTGAGTTGTGCTAATGTTAAATTACTAAACCTATCTTTGAAGTGGCCTCTCTGGGATGTAAATCAGACTTCTCTTTTTCCTTCATTTTCCTCTTTCTCTCCTCTCTAATTTATGAAAATCAGACATTTATATTTGATGAGGATGTTTTCAGTGTTTGTTCTATTATTATTGATATAGGAGGCGAGAGGACTTGATGCTGGGCCAAGGCTAGTGCAAAAATTAATTGGTTTTGGAGACTCTAAGACATCAAAAATTGTGGCCAGAATTGCTGATGAGGAAGTTGCTCATGTTGCTGTTGGTGTATACTGGTTTGTCTCTGTCTGTCAGAAAATGGGCTGTGCCCCTTGTTCCACTTTTAAAGGTATTAGCAGTTCTTTTCACGTTTGATATTATATAGACATTCTTTAATTCCATACAGGGAACACTAAATATTTAATTGCAAATTATCAAAATCTTTTTGTGGATAAGAATGCAGACTTGTTGAGGGAGTACAATGTGGAGTTGAAAGGACCATTTAATTACTCAGCTAGAGATGAAGCTGGGATTCCCCGTGACTGGTAAGAACAGTTTGTATATATTTGTGATTCTTCAGTTTTGTTGAAATTGTGTCATAATTAGAGTCTATCCTGTGATCCGCTGATTTCTTTACTCGGCAACGAACAAACAATCTGCTTTCCCAGAAATATGCGTTAAAATTGCTAATTTTAGTGAACTTGTTTTATCTGCTGCGTAGGTATGATCCATCATTCACAAATAATGAACAAAAGAAAGACAAACAGGATACAAATGGGAAGCTCTCTGTGGTATGCGATTGGTATCTCTGTTTCACTCTTTTTTAGCAGACTAAAGCATCTTGTTTGGGGTAAAAATCAGAAAAAGTAGGCATAAAACACTGATAATTTGACAGGTTTATGAGAGACTTGCTTCTGTCATCTCAATGGAATGTGAAAATGCAAATTTGAATAAGCCTCCAGATTAATTCTTATCTGATATAACAGTTCAGACCCAATAGACAATTGCTATTCTGAGGGGTAAGTGACAGCATAATTCTAACTTTCTTCTTCCAAATTTTTTTTTTTTTTTGAATTTTTTTTAAAGGGTTGGAAATGAGCAAAATTTCAATTTAACCATTATGATATTGCCCTTAGGTGTTAGTTCTATAATCTTTTCCCCTCCCTCTTGATATGTATGTTGTGCTGGGTATAACTTGCACATGAAAATGTGAAGTCTGTTGCTCTAATGATTTAGAAAAGTTAATGTTATGACAGTGAAAGGTCACCAGCCACTAAATGATCTCCATCAAAAGGAGGAAAAAGCTTGCTACAATGATTAAAATGGGGCCTCATTTAAGTCATTTCTCAAATGAAAGTCTGTTATCTCTCTCTCTCTCTCTTGCTGTTTTTTTATTCTTATTATTTTTTCTCATAGAAAAAAGCTGATACTTTATGGTTCCTTATTCCTTTGCAGTTCTCTTCAGTTCAAATAGCTGAATCTCTGAAACTATGCATGTGAGTTGGAGCTAAACAGTTGTAGCTGATAACATAAAAAAATTAAAAATAAACATGGAGAACTATCCGTATTCATTTATCTTTCTTTGTTCTAAGTTCGTCATTTGATGTTGTAAAATCAGTGTTATGATTTGAAGATTTATAGATGGTTTTGCATCTTTGGATATTTCTTAATTAAAACCAGCTTGGTATCTGCATCACATAATGAATCAATAATTTATTGTGGTATCAAAAGAGTGGTTTGGTTTTTGTAACGAGTTTCAGTTTCATATATGTATGGGAAAGTTTTTTAGGAACATTATGAATTTTGCAAAGATATTACAATTATATCTAATTTTTAAAAATTTTATTTAAATTATATGAATTTTCAATTTTGAAACAAATTTAGCTTTGGAAGCATATAACTAATCTTAGAACATAATTGGTGCTTACATAGATTGACCGAATGAAATAACTAGCGCACACATAGATTAAATTTGTTGACTGAATTAAATATATTTATTTATAATTGGATAATTGGATTAGAGCGTCGGTTATTTAATCTAACTATTTAATTTCGTCAGTATATTTAACCTATATCAGTGCTAATTATTTCGTTCGGTCAATTTATGTAAACTTCCGTTAAGTTCGGAGACTAGTTTTTTACTATTAAAGCTAGATTCATTTCATATAATTTAAATAAGATTTTTAAAAAATTAGATATATTTGATGAATAAAAAAAATATCACTGTTTACTTTTTTTTTTGTAAAGTCCAGTGATTCTTAGATGGTGATATTATGATAATTATACAGTAAAGACAATTCTATAAGTTTGAGAAATTTTGATTAAACACATTTCCATTTGAAAAAATTTCTACAGTCTTCATGTAGACGGACTAGTCATTTAAATATATTGTATGTAGGTGACAATATGGTATCTAGTCATCAAAATTTCTGTAAACATGTAAAAGCAGATAAAAAACATTTCCAATATAGGAATTAAAGCCAAACATATTAAAATTACAAATTAAATTGATGGATATTACTGTGCAATAGTGTTAAGATGAGAGAAGGTTGAATTGAATTAAGGATATGTTTAAATTGAAAAATTTTAAAATTTACGGATTTCATAAAATATATGGATTTTAAATCTATAGATTTTAAGAATTTTATTATTTGGTGTGACTATCAAATTCATGAATTGATGATATAGTTACCTTTACACTTATGTTTGGCTCAATAACATTAATTTATGAATTTAATAATTAATTTTTAATTATATTCTTTATTAAATATTGATATCAATTCCACTATATATTTAAAAAATTTTAAAATAAAATTAGTTATTTTAAGAGTTAAAAAATAAAGAAATAAAAAATAAAATTATTATACATTATAATATTTAATTATATTGCTAAAAATATTTTTTATTAATAATTTAATGTATATTAACATTGTACTATGCAAAATAATAATAATAATAATAATAATAAAGTTAAAGCAATTAATTGACATTAAAAGAAAATTAATTTTTATTTTTTTAAGATTAAAGGTAGTTTTTGAATATTATTAATTTATTATAAACAAATTTCCCTTAGTAATCAAAATTTATGAATTTTGGATTTTTTTCATCTAGAATATGAGAAAATTTGATTTTAATAAATGATAGATTTTCTAAAATTTATAAATTTTAATATTTTTTAATAGCTAAAATGTAAATTTGGTATAAATTTATAAATTATTTAAAATTTTTTATTTAAAAGTATAGTCTAAAAGCAAACGTATTAATAAGAAGAAAAAATATCCAAACATTGAATTTTTTTTTATTTTGTAAATTTCTTCAAAAATTAAATATGGAATCATGGATGACATCTTTGGAGGAAATTTTGGCCAAAGAAGTTCAACCATTTGGTCTAATTTTTAAAAGAATGTTTGCAATTATTATTAAGTGTTTGAAAAGTAAATTTTGAATTTTTTTTATTTGGGAGTATTTTGAATTGTTGTCGAGAGTTTTAAAAATATATTTTGAATTTATTTTATTTAATTGACTGATTTTTTTAATTTTTTATAAATTTATTTAAAAAAAATATTTATTTATCTGTTTCTACTTCAAAATTAAAAATTAAAAAAAATAATTAATATAAGCCTTAATTGACTTATTTTTTTAATTTTTTATAATTTTTTTTTTCAAATCTATTTTTTAAAAAAATATATATATATTTATTTATTTCTATCAAAAAATAATTTTTAAAATTAAAAAAATAAAATAAAATTACAAAATTTTTTCAAAAAATCGTTTAATAAAAATGTAGTTAGCCATTGTTTGAAGCAAGTAAACAAAAGCTGACGTGTCTTTTGGTTGGCTGTCCTCGTAAATAGATTACGCGTTGCCTCTCTGCTCTTCTAATCTGAAACAAAAATAAAAGTAAATACATTATCTACTTCACTATCATAGCATCTGGGTTGCTAAAATTTTAATCATAAAGGAAGTATAAGAGGAGAAGATATTTCAAGAATCAAAGAGAAAGGAAAACATGTGCGACGATTGTAGACCATTGGGCTTTCTTTTAGGCCTCCCTTTTGCCTTTCTTTCTCTCCTTGTCTCCATTGTTGGCGTTTTCGTTTGGATCATCGGGTTCGTTCGTTTCTTTTTCTATCTTTATTTGCTCTACTTTTTTAATTTATGTGTATCTGAAAAATCTTTTCCATTTCAGTTTTCGCATATTTGCTATCAGATTACGATTTTAGTGCATTTCAGTTTCTGGGTATTCGATCTTTGTCATTCTGATACAATTTGTGTTCTGGGTCAGGCGTAGTTTCATGTTTTGGAAATGATTATATGATCTTGGCGGCTAAAAGTTCTGTTCTGCTATGGGTTAATTATTTGGGTGCTGTAGTTTGGGTATTTAAAAGTTCTATTCTTTTTCACATTTTTGCTATCGTATTACAATTTTAATGCGATTCAGTTTCTGGGTATTCGATCTATGTCACTTCTGATATAATTTGTGTTCTGGGCTGGCTGTAGTTTAGGTTTAACTTCATGATTTTTATCTATTCGGGTCTATACCTGACTGGATTCTTCTAATTCTGAAATATTGGAAACTCTGCAGGTTGTTGTTGACTTGTATATGTCCTTGTTGTTTGTGTGTGACAATAATAGTAGAGCTGGCACTGGAGTTGATCAAGGCCCCTTTTCATGTTATGGAGTGGTTCACTTCTCAGATACCCTGTTAGTTTCTAACTATAAACAGAGATGGTGATTGCATATTTAGATTGGATTTCATATTTGGTATTATTTAATTTTAGTACAAATATTATATTCACTTATTAATTATTGTAGGTAGGGAGAGAAATTTGTGATATGATTTGTGAATATACATATTTTGCTTTCCACTGGAAAGATCAATGGTCTTGCCTTTTTTATTGTTTTGTTCTTATGATTCTCACTTTACTTATGCATTCAAGAAGGATTGTTTGTGAAATTTTCTTTGCTTTGATTTTTTCATAAATTTTATCCTTTCTTTCATATTTATGAAGTGTGAAACTGGGACTAGATTAGCAAGTTTGATGATCTGCTTATAGACAGGAAGCTAGTGAGAGAAAGGCATGGCATTTTCTTATATGTTGACTTGAATTGGAATTTACCATCTTGTATAATAAGTATAAGCTGGATGAATAGTTGGTATTAGAGACGTGGCCTTTTCTTTATTTCTGTTGATTTTTGGTTTTTGTTAGTACCCTATATTTTTTGTCCAGCTTGATATAATTTACAAATTCTATCTGAAAACATCTGAGCTATTCATTCCAGGGTATTAATTAGTAGATTCATTTGATATTTTAATGGATGACAAACTCAATCTATATCTATAACGTAGTAGGAAATCATACTAATAGAGGAGCTAGTGATATACATTGAAGGTATCAGGTGACTAAGTACACAAGCTCACTGTTGATCATCTTCAAGCTTCCAAGAACCATCTTGCTGTTGAACCATGCCCTTGTTCTTCTCACACCACGAAAAACCAGGCACCGAATATATCTTCTTCAAACCACTCATTTATTTGTTCACCAAAGCAATGTCATTTTAACATCTAAGCGAAATAGATATCTTTCTCCTTGTGTTCCTGCATTTCCATGAAGATATGCCTCCGTGTCATGCCACTGTACTATATCTCCCATCTTCAATTAAGATTTCCTTGTGTCCATTTTCAGCACTTGCCCAACATCCGCATATCCTACCATTGGGTACAACGGAATTATATCAGGAATGTTGTCTATTCATAGAATATGAATGTCTGCTAAAGATTCAACAATGTCTTTGAAGTTCTTGTCGCCAACACGTGGCTCCCAAAGGCAAAGACAGTTACAGGACATGTATTGGAGAAGTCCGCGTTCTGATACTTAGATCTGTTGAACCCATTGATAATAATAGTAGCTGCACACAGAGTTTAAAGTGCTCCACCTATGCTGTGCCCTGTCAGAGTGGGGCTGATGTCTTCATTTTTATATTCATGTGATGTATAAAGCAAAAGCCATCCTTTGAAGAAGTATATCCTACTTCTTTGTGAAAGAGGGCACGCGCATGCTGCCCATTCAACACTGCACCTCATGGACGTGACGACACCTCACGAGCATGCTGCCCTCCTTTCCATCACACGGACTTGAGAACGCCTCACGAGTGTGCTCTCTTTCACAAAGAAGTATTGAAATACTTCTTCATCCTTGATGAACAAGAGGATCCTTATCTACTCCTAGTAATTCAGAAGCTGATACCAAGAGGAGATTAAAACCTGTGCCTAATTCGACAGGCTGGATTGTTCCTTTCCAAGCAATTACTATATCCCTCCTGCCAAATGCAGCTTTCCCTCATCGGTAGCTACTGCTATGTATCCTATCCTATCCAATCCAATTTGATCCTTTATTCCAGGCCTCCCTGGCTGGATAATGACCTCAAAAGAAAACATTCTGGGAGATTAATATTGGAAGTTGCATACAAGTACTTCGTGGGTTTGTACATAAATGGGTTTGCAATGGTTACACCCACCAGCGCAAATAGATTCTCCATCGAGTAACGGCTGTCCCCTGCATATTGAAACTTTTTCTCTGTTGAGACCATCATAGCAAGCTTGAGGAGGTTCCTCCAGTTATCTTCTCCGCTTAGCTCCCTCCATCTTCTTGCAATACTGTAATAGTTTTCCTCCATTAAACCCTCTTTTTGTTTCTCCATTAATTTTACCTTGTTTATTATCGAATCCATTACACATTAACCATCTAACCATATTTAGCTTTTTACTTACAAAGTGATGGACACTTTGTATTTAACAAAATAAAGATTCTACCGATGAGATTCAACCAATGAGCTTGAATAAAAAAGAAAATTAAAAGAACTGTTTAATGAAAAACAATAATCTTTTTTTAATTTTTTTTAAATTGAGATTTAGAATCAGAAATGCACCCGATTATCTCAACTAGGTTGATACAATCTTAGCGTTCACATCATTTTTCCGAGCTCAAACTTTACATATTAATTAGTCTCAAAATAATTGATCTTAGAAAACATCATAAAGGAAGTATGGGAAGAAACTTTATCCTTATTTTTACCAGTTGATCTTAATAAGGTCGATATATCCGAGCAATAATCAAGAAAATGAACATTGGTTCAACATTTTAAAACAGAAACAATCCTATATTTACCATCAATTGCATAAATTGACAATATCCAAATCCAATGAGCTCTCCAATTTAGAGGGCATCCCTACAATTCATGGCACTTAATTGCCAAAATACAACCTACAATTAATTTTTACAGCTGAAATAATGACCCCCTTATTGCCCACTTGCAAAAGAAAAATGGAAACCGAAAAAAAATGAAAAATTGAACACCTATCATCGAAATAATGACATTCTAAAAAAAAATCAACTACCTTAAATAAGAATATTCAATCCCAAATTGTCAATGATCTTGAATGTAATGATATTGGTGGTCTTGAGGCTGTGAAGTCTGGAATTCGAATCAGTTGGGTCACTTTGAAATCGGTAGAAAAAAAAAAGTCAACTAAAGAGATCTGCATATAGAATCTGGTTCCAAGAATCGGGCAAACCAGGCAAACACCAATGGCTACAATCTGTTTTATGGTTCTCACTATAAGCAGAAGGGTGAGCATCCTTTCTGTATTGTGAGAGAGTGGTGACATCAAGCAAGTAGACTGGTTTCTTAATCCTACTCATTACTTTGTTAACAACAACCCATGCCATTGGTATTCCTGCTGGGTACCTTGCTCCAAAGAATGGTTCTGTTTCTCCACTACATGACCTTGTGGGTTCATTCCAGTCTTTGCCCCTAATTTTTTTTAGGAAAAAAAACCCCATTAAGGTTTTTTTTTAGAAAAAAAATTATCAGTTCCGCGTAAAAATAAGTGTTCAAAGTTACGTTAAAAGTGAGATTTGGTGAAAATGTGTAAAACTAACATATATGATGATAACTTGAACTTAAATAAGCTAATCAACGAACATTTTCACTTGTGATAATTGGAAAAGTCACGTGTCTGTCTGTTCACTCGTATCTACTAATGTTAGTAGAAATTAATATTTTTATAGTGTGTGCAGACTAAACTTCATAATTAACCAAGAGTGGAACTTGAACTTGCATTAAAGAGTGGAAAAAGGGATTTGCTTACTCATAGTGGGTAGGAGAAATGCCCTGAAAAAAGACACTGGTTTTAGAAGCATCAATATTTCGGTTAACCCATCTGGCCCAAGTGGTCAATCCTTTATAAAATGCAACTAGACGATTCATATCTTCGTACAATCTATTCCCATCTTGCATGTAATCCCATCTGCAATTGAACATACAACACACAATTACCATCATCAATCATTTTTCATGTTTTGAACATAACACAAGGAGACAAAACTTACGGTTGTGTTCTTCCTGTGTGCGTCCACCAATGCCATGTGTTAAAGATCAACATGTCCATTCCTAACCATGCCCTGCCGCTATTTATTGAGTCCAGCTTCAATATTCTTCCTTTCTTTTCATTCACTAGATCTACCAGATATGGTGTTCGATAGAGTAGTATAGAAACTCCATAATCCTGTGCCCACCCGCAATACAAGACATATTAGCATTATTTATTATTATTTGCGTTGGATAGGCCTATTAAAAAATAAAACTAGCAGTGTAATTATATCAAGTTGATATAGTGTCAGGTTTGAAATCGACTCGATTAAAAAACTCAAAATTCAAACTCGAGCGAATTTTTTTTAGTTGTTCAAAACTCGACTCGTGAAATAGCTGAGCTACTCAAGCTCAATTCAACAACACTTGAATCAACTAAAAAATATAATAGATAGTGTACTCAGCTCAACTCGATTCAAAATTGGCTCAAGTTAACTTAATTAGATTAAGTTCGAATATATTTAAATATTAAGGGTATACAAGTAATTTAGTAAATAACAAAAAAAAATCAACTACTTGATTAAATTCGCAGCCTGATGAATCGGGTATTGCAATACTTGAATTCGATTCAACAAATTACTCAAACTACTTGAGTTCAAACTCGACTCTATTAATTTTGAGTCGAATTGGAATATATAACAAGTCAAGTTCGAATAGCTTGACTCATTTACTATGTAAAATATTCTCTCATATTTTAAAAAATTCTTTATACTGGAGCTAAAATTCAAAATCTCTAGTTAAAAAGGAGAAATTTTAGCATTCCATCTTAGCTATTTATGTATTATATCCTTTTTATAATCAATTTATTATTAATAATTACTCAAAATATAGCTTCAGCACTCAAAATATGTCAATAACAATGTTTCCATGGCATGACGAGGGACAGAATTATTGAAATTTAGGTGTCCCTAGTCATTTGTCCTGTTCCAATTATAAAAGTGGGGAAAATGAAAATGACACTATGATTTAAGAAATTAAAGAGGTTACAATTCATCATTAATTAACACTTATTTGGGTTAGTTTTATTATGTTATTGCAATAAAATCATAAAAAAAAATTCATCATAAAAAACTCGTTTAATTATATTTTTATTTCATTAAAGTCATTTTTAGTTAATTTTTTGATATATGCAATTGAAAATCTGATATGGCAGTTGACGTATTATCAGAAATCTAATGAGCTGACTAATATATCAAAAAATCCTACATAGTAGTTAACATGTCATCGAAAAATTAATAAAAATAATTTTTTTAAAATAAAAATATAATTTTGTAAATTTTTTAGATGAAAAAATTTTATAATTTTATTATAATAAAAGTAAAATTTATGAAATTAACTCAAATTGTTTTTCATAACTCATAAGGAATATTTATGGCCCAACATTTACCACGTAGAATATCATTCATAGGAAAATTGACGTATAAGCAAAGAAACTGATGTGCCAGTAGATATGCATGTAGTACTTTAGAAGTCTATTTATTTTATATTGTTATATAAAAAATTAATTATTAATCTACAAATAAATTAAAAATTATTTAAAATAATTATTTTTAATAAAATAATATATTATTAACTTGATTTATATATAAATAAAAATAAAAATACGTATTTTTACCTAAATTAGGTAAAAAAATTTCCCATAATTTATGTTTTGTACAAAATGGCAACTGTGTGGGAATAGGCTAAGGGGGTGATACTTCTATATATTTATGGATTACAAAGAATGGAGATTTTTACTGTAAAAGGGAATTTTATTTTGTTTTTTATTTTTTCAAATTGAAATGATCATTAGGTAGTTTGCTTTGCTATATAATCAAATATATTGTACATTGATGTAAAATACATTTTTTTTTAAATAAAAAAGAAAGAAAAACAAAATTTTATACAAAATAGATAAAAAAATAATTTTAACCAGATGCAAAATTACGAAAATTATTTCGCAACACGGCTCAATATATATTCGTTAATTAATAAATTAAATTACTTATTATTATATTAAAAAATAATTAATTTTTACAATTATAAAATAAAAATGATTTTTTTACACGATTATATAACCAAGAAATTTATTGCAAACTTGATTAATCTATTTAATATCACCTTTTGGCATTGGTTGAAAGAGTGAATGATCAGTCAGGCGGTAAAAATAACAAATATGAGAAACTTCCACAGCTATTATATATCTACAGTAGGCGGCGGAGATACAAAATAAACCCTATTGTCCCTTTAACTTTTTTAAATATATATAATAGTATATAAATTTATATTATTTTTTAAAATTTATCTGCCTATAAAAAATATTAAAATTTATTTTTATATTATAAATTTATATTTCTGACTTTTTACTCTCTTAATATAAATTTTTAATTTTTTATCTCCCTAATTTAAAAGACTTGGCTCCACCATTGTCATGGTGAAGGCAAAATCAGTTTAAAACTTGATAACATTTGTGTTTAAAATTTCATTTTTTTTAATCATCCAATAATCTATATTCCACAAGCAAACCCATTAAAGAGTTAAGTGCTCTCATTTTCAAATTTAAAAAATACACTCATCAATTTAATCAAGAAAGAAAAAACTTTACCATTCAATTTTACCTTTTAGGAGTAGGAAATTAAATTAATTACATAATAAAAAAAATAACAAGAGAGACATGAATCCGGCAAATTAAGAGAACCATCAATCACGCTGCACCTTTAATGCTATTTTTTTTAATAAAAAAAAAAGGAAAGAAAAGAAAAAAACAGTGGCAACAAATTTCAAACCCGAATAAGCTCATTAAATCAAGAAAACTAACTATTTTACAAAAATGGGATATGGAAAAAAATAACAGAATTTAATTCAAACCATAAAAAAAACTTTATGAAGCTTTACAAAGAGAAAAAGACAAGACGTGCATGCACTATAGCCACACAATGATTAAATAAGTTTGGTATTATAGTTAATTTCATTTTAGTCAAATAATTAAATATATATAGAAAAAAATAAATTTGTAAATGCATTAATTCCTCAAGCTTAAATAAAACTTACCTGAAATGTTACAGAAGATAAGCCATCTTGCCTTATGAGAGCGTACTTTGAATTAGGAACAGAAGCATGAAGCAAACAAGTCAAAGATTGCCACTGGTTAAAACTAAGTGAATCACCGACAAACATTATCTTCTTCCCTCTCCATTTCTCCAAGAAATATAACCCATTAAACCTGCAAAACTAGTAATTAATTACATCTCTTTTAATCAATCATTAAGTACAGATTAACAAAAAATAATAATACCTGGGTAAGTTGCAAGAAAATGGCTGCCACCTATACTTAAGATAGGAAGCATCAGGGCGGCCATTTTTCCTGCAGTCGAATTGGTTATCAATGAAAGGGCAAGTTGAAGAATCATAAAGAGGATAGGAAGAATCAAACACCCATTTTCCTTGGAACCAATTGCATTTTCTTGCAAGTTTTCTTGAACTGATCAAGAAACTGTCGGCACCGTTATTGTTGGAGCTAAAGATCGCAGCTTTTTTAGCTGTTAATAAGGTTGTAGTATTTAAATTATCAAAACTAGAACTAGAACTAGGACTAGAACTAGAACTAGAAGAAGGAGGTGTAAATGCTATGAGAAACAGAGAAAGAAACAAGAATCTGAAGAGCATGAAACCCATAATCTTGGGTTTCCAACTAGAATTATGTTTTGGTCTGAATTTAGACAAGGATGATAATTGAAGAAAAAGTTAGATCAGAGAAATGTTTATTTATAATGTAAGACAGAGAGAGAGGAGAGAGAAAAGAGGGGTTTCAATATTTCACATGGAATGTGTCACACAGTACACTAAACACTACCCTTCTATATTGTTTCTGACAAGAAAAAATATGAGAGATCTTCAGATGGATTCGTTTTTATTTTTATTTTTTGGGTATGGCATGTGATGATGATTCCATTTCTAATTAATATTCACTTACTTTGAAAATTAGGAATCATGATTTACTCTAATTCTAAATTAATTAATCCAAACATTTCCCCCGCCAATTAGTTATATTATATGGATTCATACCTTACTTTCTGAATCTTGATACTTTATTTCAATTAAACAAATAATTTTTCATATAAAAGTATATCAGATCCGTTAATTTAATCGAGGGTAAAATGCTATCTCTTAAATTTGAAAAGTGTTTTATACTTTAAAGGATAAAATTTTTATCATTTTATCTTCCCTTTTGAAAATAACTAACATAAATTTAATCTTACAAATTAATCATAATTAATTATATATTATATTTAATAATCAATGCAAAATTTAAATAATAAAATAAAAATTTTAAAGATAAAAAGAGATAAATAATTTAAACAGTTAATTAAATTTGATATTAATTAGATTAAAATATTACTATAAAAAAAATAAAGAGACAAATTGATAATTGATTCAATATCTCACTGTTGATTTTTTCTGCAGGATGATTCAGATGGTTCAGCAGCTTTTCTTTTTAACTGTCCTTATTCTCTTATGGACCCATTTGCTTCACATGAGGGTTTTTTTTTTTTTTTATTAAAATTGGAAAAAAAGAATTTCTAAATTTTATAATTTTGTACAATTTCGTTTCATTGTTTAAAATATATTCAGATGGCTTCTTTAGTTTTTAATGAAATGTGTTTAAATTTAATAAACAAAATGAAATATGTTTAATTAATTATCTTTGAACTAATTTAATACTTATAATAAAACACTTAGTATCTTATTAATTAATAATAGTTAATGATGCTCATCCCAACAAACTCTATGTCTAATGAATTTGACTATATATAATATTTGACCTTAAAAGATAAGAAAAAATTTACCTTATTAGATTTGATATATTATACTAGTACTTCTTTTATATTTAAAAATTATACGATTTATCTATTTTATTTTATTTCCATTAAATTATATAGTTCTTCTGTAAATTTTAAAGCATTTATCATCAATTGGAAAAAATATTTTTTTTGCTCGAGAGGAGTACTAATACAATATAGCAAATTTCAGGAGGACATTAGTACAGTAAATCAAACTTGCAGAGAGTATTAGTATAATATATTAAACATCATAGGGAGTAAATAGTGATTTTCTCTTTATTATTTTACCACAATCTAACATATTTCTAATAAAAAATCTAACGAAATGACGTATTAATTAGTAGAATATGATAAAATAAAAGAAAAAATTATATAACTTTAAAACCTCAGGGACATTAGTGTAATATGTCAAACCTCAATAGATAAATAGTAGTTCTCCTAAAAAAATAATTAAAATGCATTCAAAGCTAATTTAGCTCCAAAAATCAAATTATATGTATGTTGAACTAAATTTGCCAAAAAAAAAAAAAAATCCAGCAATATGCATGTTAGGCTACCCATTTGAAACTAGAGATTTGAATTAGTGTAAAAAGTGAGAAATTTTGGTGAAGGGGAAATGATTGGAGAAAAAAGAAAGAAAGAAAAATTTCTAGGGATTTCCAAAATTATTAAGTCAAAAAAATGGGGCCAATAATGTTTGAAAATTTTTACAAGCAAAATGGTATGAGATCAGTTTGTGTGCCCTACCAAATTCAGATAAGAAATTCCAAACTTAAAGAATCATGATTCTGAAACTCTTCAATCACCTGCCTTCGCTCAAATTCTTCCAGAAATTGATCCATTTTCATAAAAAAAAAAACAAATTTGATTTAAAATAAAATCAAAATGCTATATTTTTAAAAGTTAAATTATTAAAAATATATTGTACTTAATTTATATATTGGAGGAAGGAATTTTAGATTGATTTAAAATTATTTTAAAATAATAATAAATTTATAATTATCAAACTCGGTTTAGATCCATACAATTTTAATAAAAAGTAAAAGCAGAAAAATTAACGATGTTAAAATTTTATGTGTAAAAAGATATGAACTAGTCAAAGAGATGATTTAATCGATAATTTGATATTCATTTATGAAAATTGTGGAAGGTCACGATTTTAAAATTTTTTTGCCACTTTTTATTAATATTAATAGAAATTTAATACTTTTTATGTTGTATGTAAATAAATAATAATTTTTATTATGTAATTTACGGTCTATTAAATATTTTAATATATATAAAGGTGGGAGGTGGGAAGGGACAACATATCCTACAAAGACCCACAATTGTCTGCTTATGGTTCTTGTTTTGATCCAGTTCAATCTGGACTGTTATGTCCACAAGTTTTTGGGAAATCTAACTTCATAGGATAGGGCCATCCCATTGAGTTGTCACTCATGCATTATTACTATTCTCCTTATCAAAATGAGGACAACTTATACAAGCCACATGTGCTTCATTGCATAGAAATAATTACAACTATTGAAATTTTGTATCCTTTATTTAATTAGAAATAAATTAAAGATTCATAACAAAAATAATTTTATAAATTCAATTTGATTTGTAAAATATTATTTTTTTTATAATAGACTTTTGGCTTTGATTGATAAATGAAGATCATTCTTATTTTATAAATGTGAAATTGATTATCAAAATTTGCTTTATAAATTGAGCTTAGAATAAATCTTTTCCATGTGTGATAGTATTGAGACTGCCTGCAAATAGAATTTAGGGATAAAATAATGTTAATGGATTTTCAATGATTAATAAAAAATAAATAAAATAAACAAGACAAAAGTTTTAAATATTCAAATCCAACTATGCTTCCATGTTGTGACCTTCAATCAAGGCTAAATCATCTTCTCATGAGTTCTAATTATTGTGTATATGTTTAGTTTCATGATGGCTGGTATGCAACTAATTAACATTAATTATAGATGTTTTATTTCTTAGATATTAAGTTGTTAAATGGGTGAATTGAGAGTGCAATTTGGTGGAGGTGGGTCTGGTTCAGATAAACAATTAGAAACTGAATTTAACTAAAAGGGTGTGAGTGAGTGGACACAGAGTTCTTTCAACTTAATTAGAGGTTTCGAATTCGAATTTTGTATATGTAGTTATTTTAAAACTTTTATGGGATTGAGAGTTTTACCGCCTTTCTGAATCCTATCTAGCATGAGCATAATTAGTCTTAATCCGTTAATATATACCAAAAAAATTTGTAATTTCACACCAAAAATAATTAAAATTTTAATTTAATAATAATATAGGGATATTAAATTCCTTCTTTGCAATTCATAATAATACAGAACCAGAGGCTGTTAAGTAAAATGCATGTTACCAAACCAACCCATTAATTTTTAAATAATTAGGTTAGGCATGTGAGTCTTGGTTTATAATTATGATGTTAAAAATAGATTGTGATGAATTCAAATTAGTCTTCATCTATTGGATTAAGATATTATATGAATATGACTAACATAAAAAATAAATAAATTACGTTTTGATGAGGTTTCAATTTGTTTGTTGGTTTTTATTATATCAGTTATTTTAAAATTAATTTTTACATTATTATTAAAACAATTCTTTTTATTTATTAGGAAATCTAGTGTACCATGGGCTATATGTACAATAGAAGATAGTTGTCTCATTGCACATACCATAAAAGTATTTAACTCGCATCTATATATATCGTAAATGATGGTGAAAAGATTTGAACTTGAGACATTTTCCAATTTTTATAAGTAATATCAATCAAATCACATTTTAATTGGCTTAAAAAAATTATTTTAATTATTATTGTAGTTTCATTGTAAATGATTCGTAAAAAAATAATAACAATTAAGAGAGTTTTTATAGATAAAATAACTTATTAAGCAATATTTTTATCAAATTAATTTTCAAGCAAATTATATAATTATAGGCGTGGAGGAAAGCAAAATTAATTATTTTTGAGCATAAACAATTTGATGGGTGGCAGGCATAAAGTATTGTCAAAATCAAAAGGAGAACATAAGGCTGCCATAGATGAAGTATGAAAGCAAGCATGCATGCATGGGATTGAGACATTGCAGCCTTGATTTCACATCATTTTATTTTTACATGTCTTTAAAGCTTTAGTTTGATATGCATGGATATATATGTGTATGACAAATTCAGCCTTGAATGATAATGTTCATCTTCTCTATGTTTAAAGCTTACATGCATGGATGGTTGAGTCAGGTCATCATTTCAGCCTTCATTTTTAACAGCTTTCCATAATTATTTCCTTTTTTTTTTTTGGAAATACATAATTATTTCTTATATGCAACCTTTAAAAAAAAAAAAAAAAAAGAAAATTTGTTACTGAATTTGAGAAAGATGGAATGGTGATCAAGTCAGGAATCTAACTTGGAAATATAAGAACCATCACATCTCACATAATCTGCAGTTAAAATTATTTTTAAGAGATTCAGATCTAATTCAAAACATTAAAAATCAATCGAGAAAAAGAAATTATATTACTTATATATTTATAATATTTATTTGTCACAAATTATATTAAATAGTCATTAAATTATTTCCTCCAAAAATTAGGTGGAAAATTTTGTTTGTATAGCAAATTATGACGAAATATTTTAAAGTTTCATTAAACAAATGTATTGCCACAAGCAAGTAACTTGTCACTAAATAATATTTTGTTGTGATATAAATAAAATTTATTCTATCCCAATTGACATTTTATATTACCAATAGAAAATAATTAATTTTTTTCAACTTTACCTTTGTTTTATTTTTGGAATAAGTCTTCTCTATTAATAAAAATCTTATCTATTAATTATTTTTAGTCTTTTAAAAAAAAGATAATATAGTCATTTTATACTTATAATTATGCATATTAAATGACATTCTTTATCTTTGTGAAAGAAAATCTTAAACGGCAGATAGGACGGAACACAGAGAGTATTTGTTTGTTATCATAAAATTGTCACCAAATTATTTTTCTGAAAAAATAGGTAGAAAATTTTGCCTCCATAGCAAATTATACCACGAAATATTTTTCAGCGTCATAATAAAAATGTATTGGCGACAATTTAAAAGATATAGTGACCAAAGAAATGATGGTGAGAAAAACTAAAATTATAACGAACAATTCTTAATCATCACCGATTGTAATGTTTTGTGACAAAATTAAGTATGTAACGAAAAATTGGTAACAAAATATGCCATTTTTTAGTAACGGTGGTTAGAAGTTGTGGCTCAATAGTGACGATGGTTCTCTCTAAAATAGGTTTGTCATCCTAATTCAGAAATCCTTTATAAATATATATATATATATATATATATATAAAAGAATTAAATAATTTTTTGATTAAGAAATAAAATCTAAAGCACATAAATAAAAAGAGAGAAAAATGACGTGCAACATGTTGATGATGGAGCCAACTCATTATCTTTATCTTCCATGTTTCCATCTATTTCACTTTTCTTCCTTTTCTCCTCGCGAGTCCTTTTCAAACCTCAACTATTTGATACTCAAAATCAATTATCTTAATTATGTATTTATTCGATAGCGTTACTGATTTTTTTATCTCAAATTTTATTTTAAAAAAATTATATATATATATTCTTATTGTCTTACTTTTATATTATTGACATATATAGTCTGGCTATAAAGTATAGATCCCACCTTTATGATAATTATTTTATCCAATTTTAACATATAAAGTTTAAATTTGATTTTCTCTATATTTAACATGGAAAAAGTATTAATTATTATTTATTAAACATCTTTTTCTTGAGTCGAGGCTCAAGAGTTTCTCTAAAATCTATACTAGTCCTCTAATTTTAATATCGATCAGAATTTAGAAATTGAATTTTAAATTTTCTAACTTACCCAATAACTTTGACATGTTGTTCAATTGGTATTTGCACTCCTCAAACTTGTCTTCATATATAGAAGGATATATAGGATGGCTATAGAAGAAAAGCAAATTGCAATAAGACAGTGCCAGATTCAGAAATTTTAGATAATAAAGTCTATATATATAGTATAAATTTTAATTATAAAATGTACATACCATAATCAAACAATAAAAAAATTTATAACATTTATCGGCAAATTTTTATATTCTAATTAAAATAGTACATAATTATATCGTTACTAATATTATTAAATACATCATTTTCAATATATGTAACTGAATAATGACCATTAATTTAACCACTGATTATTTAATTTTTTTTCTGAGTTTTTTTTTTTTGTGAATAAGTAGAAAAAAGTAGAGTTTTTAAAATTTTATTAAAGCCCACTTTATTTTTAATAAGTTATATTCAAAATATCATACATATTATTAAAGTTTTTTGAAAATTAATCTATGACCCCATGCATTCGCACTTGCATCCGCCTATGCAATAAGGCGGCTTTGGCCCCAGTTGAACAAAAGAATTTCTTTCTTTCCCTTTAATCAAATGATAGTTCATCAAACCAATCTTTCATTTTATTAGTGTTAATTAATTAATACCATGTTAAAGGTGTGAAAATTTGACAATATAAAAGAATAAATTTTTGTAATTAATTTCTAATTCATAAAGTAAAATTAATTCAACTATATAATTAGTTTGGTTATAAATAGACACACATGAACCTAATCCAAAAGAAAATTCATGTGAACACTAAGTGTAGAAATTAAGTTTTGTTGATTAAGAAACTGCCCAACAAAATTAATTAAAGAAATATGCTTTATCTTGAAATCAACCCAATTGCTTAATCATAAGAAATAATGTTGTTTTGCTAAGGATAATTTCATGTAATGTTCGAAAGAAAAAGGTTATCCACTTGTGGTTTGCAAATGATGGAATATCATCAACTTGTACAAGTTTTCAAACCCAATGAATAGGATATTATTTATGCATACCAAATTCAGATGAAAAAGGGCAACTTTAATCCAAACCTAATCATTTCATTCAATTATGTTACAATACATACAAATTTATTTTAAGATTGAAGATTCTCACAAAAAATATAATATTTTTTTAACTATCCAGTGTCCTAATTAAAAATCCAAAAATTATAGACTAATTAATCTTCAATCATGTCGGATAAATCCATTAAAAGAATGAATAAAATGCTCTCTCTCAAGAGTTTTGAAATTACTTCATACCAGATATAGATGTATGTTTTAGTCAGTCGGGCCATTGGAACCTAATAAAATGTATGCACAGGATCATTAATTACTTGGATTCAATGCAAATTACCCTTATTTTTAACAAAAAATTCCAATAAAATTTAATCCTATTTATATAGATTCTTTCTACTATATAAAATTTTTGAATTTGCTACAGCTTTATATTCATATATCCAAAGTATATTGAAAATAGAAAATACTTTCTTTTTCTTCAACTTTTTTTTTTTTTTTTACATTTCATTTATTAGTCGTGGACAGCTCAAACATTGCACAAAAGCATAGTGATTTTTTAAATTGGTCGTTGGAATTTATGATTGTATTAATAAGAAATTAGTGACATGTTCTCCAATATATATATATATATATATCTTAAATAAATTCTTCAAACTTTTGTCACACTTTAGAAATTATTTATTTTTGCAAATGTGAATTGAAACTAGTTTGTAATTTGCTGATTTTATTGTATTTGCATAGTATTTGGGATTGCAATTGGGTATAAAGGAGCAGGTTTAGAATTTTTATTATTTAATTGATTGATTTTTAAAATTTTTTATAAATTATTTTTTCAATCCTACTTTTGAAAAAATCTTTTATTTACTTGATTTTTTTTTCTAAAAATAGTTTTCAAAACTAAAAATATTTTTTTTCTAAAAATGAATTTTTTTCGGAACACAATATCAGATAACGCATTAGCCAAATTAATTAATATTCTTTAGTCTCTGAAATTTTATTCTTAACAATTTTTAAATATTATTTCTATATCTTGTCACTCTAATCTCAACCAACCCATATGGGCATTTATTTGATAACTTTTCATTTTTGTTTTCTTTTCAAGCAAGTAGAAACCTTTTTAAGGAGGTTATTATGCTGAATAGAAAAAATTAATAATTAATTAAATGGTTTTGTACGTTTTTAATTTTTTATATTTTTGGTAAATATGGTGTGGTTGGGGAGAATAAAAAAAAACTATATAATCTTTCAATGCAAGAGATGTAATTTCAAATTGGGCTATGTGGGCCATCAGAGAATTTCTGGCTCTACTTGATTGGAAATATGCACAACTTTGCTTATAGAATTAGTAAGACGCCACTTTTGACTTTGAAAAAAAAAAAAAAAAAACTATTTTGTTTGGGAAAAAAAAAGTGTAATACCCCCTTTCAAAAACACAATTATTAACCCTCGTGTTAATTTTTTTTTTCTTCTGCAATTGCTAAATTTTTGTTTCAATCACTCAGTAGTTTAGATTCGTATTTGACAACTTTATTCCCTCTTAAATTTTAAAAATGGTTTATATTTAAAATTTAAATTCAATATTTCTGAATAAAAAATAATAAATTCCGACCATTCCATCTTATCTCTTGGGATCCAGATTTCTTTTTTTTTAAAAAAAAAAAAAAAGAATTTATAAATGGTATGCGGTCTTGAGAAGGCAAGGCAAATTATTAGATTAGTGTTTGGATTATAACTTAATCGTTGACGTTACCAACTCTAAGTTAATAATTTTTTTATCAAAACATGTTTTGTAGTGAAGACAGTTGCTTGAGTGAAGCGTAAGTATTATTGCGTAAAAGATTAAAATACATATTTTGAAAAGAGAATAAAATAAAGTGAATGTCAAATATATTGGGGATTTCTTTAAGAGAATATGATTAGAATTACCTATTGACAAAATTAACGAGTTCATTCTGATATTTACATGACTGCATTAGAGAAACTTTTGAATTAATAGAATAGCTTAATGAGATAGCTTATTAAGAGTGTTCTTAGAACCAATTACATAAAAAATTTTTAAAAAATTAACAATGTCGATTTGAGATAATACCTAATTATTTAATATTGTATGAATTTTAAAAACTGCATCATATTATATCATATGATTTTTCTCTGTTTAAATATTTTTATGTGAATTTTTTAGAATTTCATATACAATCTAATAATCTTTTATAAGAGTTTACGATTTCTATTTGTTACCAACAACGGTAACTAAATGAACATCAATACATCCAATTCTCAGTCTTTTTAATTGTTATACCAAGAGAGGCTTTTTAATTGTTATATCAAGAGAGGCTTTTTTTTTTTTTTTCTTTTAGCAATTTGTTCTTTTTATTTTGACCTTTAAGCGGGGTGTCTCTAATTAACTCAACAAAACAACTAAATTTGTTTGTTACAGAAAAATAGAAAAGAAAAAAGAAAAATGTAAAAATCAAATCTCCTTTTTCTTTCTTGTGCGGGGGAGCAGGGCTATAAGGACATATATTGGGAATGGAAACAGAATGGGCCAGTTGCCATATCTATTGGGAAATTTATATGGCAAAAATTTTGACTTTTCAATTTTGTATTTATATTTCTATTTTTATCAATTTTTTTAATATTAAATTTTATTGTGTATTTAATATATTTTTTATTTAATTCAGACAGTAAATAATTATTTTTTGTAGAGATTAATAATTTAATTAATGTGTATGACTATTATTAATCTTTATATATGTATTTATTTATTTTTAATCATTGCTTAATTAATTTAATTAGCAAAAAATTATATAAAATTGAATTTAATTAACTTAATTACCAAATTAAATATTGGATAAATTTTAATTACAAAAAATATATATAAACTTGTATTTAATTAATTTAACTAAAGTTATTTACTTTGATAAACTTTGGATAGATGTTTAATAATTTTTAGTTGAGAGATTGATTTGATGTTGGATAAATATAGGGTAAATATTGAATAAATTTTAGATAAACTTTACATAATTTCAATTTTGATAAATTTTTTTATAAACATTTGGTAAATTTGGAATATAACTTGAATAAACTTTAAATAAATCTTTAAAAAACCTTTTGTGACTTCAATTTTCATCAATTTTATGGTAAATCTCAGGTAAACCTTTGGTAAATATTGGGTAAATCTTAAGTAAATTTTAGATAAATCTTATGTAACTTCAAATTTCATTAATTTTGTGGTAAATTTTAAGTAAATCTAAGGAAAATCTTGAAATGTGTCTTCGATAAACATTTTATAACTTTAATTTTCATTAATTTTTTTGATAAATATTGGATAAATATTGAATAAATTTTGATAAATCTTGAGCAAATCTTATATATGTGCGGAAAATAATTTTCATAAAAATATTTTCCGCATTTTTCTGCATTTGGTGCATCCAAAAAAATTGGTCAACGGAAAATAATTTTCTGGTCAAAGGAAAAACTAAATCATTTTTTAAGAAAATAACTTCATGTTTTGATAATGGAAAATCATTTTTCGAATCTTGATACATTTATATAAATAAGACTTTTTATACTAAAACTAACTAAATATATACTAATTAATATATTAACTACTGAAAATTACTTCCGGTGACATTGGTTATTGGCGCCGGTCACTGGTAATTTTTTTTAAATTATTATTTTATGTAATTTTCTTGTATACATAGTTATAAATTAAAAATATCAAATTTTGATAAGTTTTAAATATTTTAATAGCTTTTTGTATGCAAAATGAAATAATATTTTTCAAAATACACTAAACACTGGAAAATAATTTTCTTAAAATTTTATGTGTACAACCAAACAATAGAAAATAAATTATTTTCCAATATATTTTCTAAAGACAAATTATTTTCCCTAAACAAACGGAGCCTTCAACTTTCATTAATTTTCTTATAAATATTGGGTATAACTTGAGTAAATTTTAAGTAAATTTTTAATAAACCTCGTATAACGTCAACTTTTATTAATTTTCTTGTAAACATTTGATATAACTTAAATAAATATTGAGTAAATATTTGATAAACTTTTTATAAATTCAATTTTTATCAATTTTGTTATAAATTTTGGATAAACCTTAGGCCAATTTTGGGTAATTTTTTGGTAAACTTTAATAAATATTGAGTAAATCTTATATCATTTCAACTTTCATTAATTTTTTGATAAATATTGAATAAATTCTGAGTATAATTTGAATAAATATTAAACAAATATTTGATAAACTATAAGTAATTATAATTTTTATTAATTTTATAATAAATTTTGGATAAATATTGATTTTTGATATTTTTAGAGAAAAATTTTGTGTAGATACTATTTTTAAAAAATCTTGAGCGGCAGATTTTTGAAAATATTTATCTGATTTTTTCCTTTTTTTTTTTTTTTTTATTTCCATATCTATTCACGTCAATCATATCGCATCATTAGAGTCATTGGGCTATAGCCCATACAATTACTTCTATTTGGATCCTTTCGATCACAAAAAGATTCTTAAATTCCCCCAACTCAGTTACTGATCAATCTGAATGTCCATAAAAATCCTAGCTAATCGTTTGTTTCTGCCCTAAAAAGAAGGGGAAGGGGCTAATGGGAAATAGGGAAGAATTACACTGATCCTTTCAATGCCTTTTCTAACACCAACACATCACCCACTTGTCAATTTGTTTTTTGAAGATATTGACTATGTTTAATTTGTTGCAAAATTAATATTTACACTAATTTAATGTATATATATAACATACACCCATAAATGATGGTATAAAATGATAAATTTTGGGTTCAAAATCTAAATATTGGATATGATTAAAATCTAAAAAGGAACATTTTACTCTTTTAATATATTTAATATATAGGCATATCGGATACACATTCATATTACTAAATACATTTTTATAACTCGACTAGTGCTTAATCTTTTAATGAAGTAGCTAATATTATGATTATTGATAATTAACAAAATTAGCAAAAAGGAAACAACGAGTAGAAGAATTTCTAGAAAAAGAAAATAGAAGTCTAAAACATGAAATTTAGAGGGAGGACTCTAAGCAGTAGGAAAAGAAGGATCCATGGCGATTCCACAGAGGCCAGCTTTAGACCTAACACCTCTTTTCATCCTTATATATCCACTCTCTCCCCACTCTTTGCCCCACGAATTTTTCACAATCCAGTACTTGGTTCTGCCGCTAGTAACACCGTAGCCTACGACAGCGACACCATGGTCAAGTTCAGTGCTGCATTCTCCTGAAAAAACACCCCTCGAGTAGAACTGAAATGCCATTCCACTCGCATCGATGGCCACCGAGACCGGCTGATTCGCCACCGCCTTCATCAACGCTACTTCGTTGTTTTTAGGAACCAGTCGATAGCCAGTGATTTTAGCTATGTGGGAATTCTCTTTTCCTTTGCTGCAACGCCCTGCACTTCCTTTGTATGGATAGTTAGCTTCGCTGGTGATGCCTCGGTTCTTCTTGATGAAGTTGAAGGCATCTTCCATTAAACCTCCTTGACAACCCATATCCTTTTTGTCACAGTCTACTAGCTCTTGTTCCGAGAGAGAAATCAATTTGCCTCTCCTTATCTTGGTGATTCCCTCTGTGGCTGCCACTGCTGAGAATGCCCAGCAACTCCCTGCGCATAATCACCAGCCATAATGTCATTAATCTAAACATATGATCATTAAGAAAAAAAATAATATTTTTTTGGTATAAAGAGTCCCACAGTAAATTCGAACTCGTGATCTCACACTTATTCTAAAAGTAAATGCAGTGGTTTTGATTGCTTACCACACTGTTCTTGATTCTTGATACCAGTAACAGCTCCTTTCTTTCTCCAGTCAACACTAACAGGTAACTTAGTGGTATTTTCATACATAAATGATGTTACTTTAATTGAACTTGAAACATTGTTCCTTTTGTATCCATTCCTGAGACGTCTGAACTCTTCATTGGTTAAATCAGCAAATTTATTAATGCTGAGCTTGTAGGGTTTCTTCCCTTGAGCATTGAATGATTCTATGAACACCGCATTGTCTTTGAATATCTCACACCTTCTCTGTTTCTCTTCTTCATCTTCATAGACCTTCCCAAATTTTTTCATCCACTTCTCATGCCTTGCCGACATGCATGTGGGCTGTAGCTTGCGAGAAACAGCCTGATTAGCCCACATTGCCAAAACCAAGAACAGGGCTGCTAACAAACGGTGCGTTTTACATAGTGGAGCCATTGTTCTTAGTATTTTGAGAATGTATTTGAGTAGAAGTTGATGATGATTGACGTTGTTTTGGTTTGGTTTGGTTTGGTTTATATAGAGAGGACATTGGAACATGTCTGGGCTACAGATTCTTGGCTAGACAGGAAATTCGGATGTAATTTAGTTGCCTGATTTTGAATTCCTTGTGGTTTGCTTTTCTGAAACATGTGTCTTCATGTTAGGAAGTTCATCAGATACGATCTTTTAGGTGGCTGTTGAATCATTGTAAGCCGAAATTAAATGAGATTTAAGGTTTCAATTTGACACTTTCTAAGTATCCATTGCACATGTGCTTTTAATTAAAAAATTGTAATGGGTTAAGTCATATATCTTGTTACCTATATTTATCCGTTTTTGTCATTATGTCTTTCCGCCTCTAAAATATTTTTTTAATCAAATTTGCCCATTGAATTAATTTTTTAATTCAAATTATCCCTTTATATTTTAGAAATATGTAGTCTTCCGCCTTCCAATTCCAACATCATGTTATGTTATGTTAGTATTATTGTCCTGTTGAATACAGCATATTAATAAAACTTTGTAAAATGCAAGAGAAAAATATGAACAAA
Organism: Balakata baccata; assembly: GCA_949630135.1. Taxonomy (NCBI): domain Eukaryota; kingdom Viridiplantae; phylum Streptophyta; class Magnoliopsida; order Malpighiales; family Euphorbiaceae; genus Balakata; species Balakata baccata. The sequence goes on along the minus strand of CATIWF010056822.1, from coordinate 19,049 downwards.
AACATAATTAAGAGACAAAATTAAAAAATATATATTTTAAGGGCTTAAATAGTAAAATGAAACAAATTTTATGCCTTATGTTAAACTTGAATCTCTTACAACGTTTATACTGCATTATCTAAGACATGCACCGCATGTGTTACAATTGAAATGTCACATTTTAATTTGCTAGTAAATATTATTGAAAATTTTTTGCAAATGTTTAATTCATAATTTAATTTTGCATATGAAAGGAGTAATAAATTTTATTGCCATATTAAATAATTAATTTTTACAATCAATTTATAAAATAAAAATTATATACAAATGCTGTATCGTCTATTATGGAATCCTTGGCCAATTCTATTTGTAATTTTAGAACAATACAAAAACAGTGAATAGAATTATTATTATTATTATTATTAAGAAAATAAAATTCAGAAATAGGCCGATAAATATTGCAAATATTGTATAGTCATCTTAATATAATATCACACAGTTGATAAACATTATCCTCATCTAGTAATTGAAAATTGTCATTATCCTGAAATAGTTTGCTTATATATACTCACACCAATCGACCATTAAGATTAAAATGCATATATTTTATATAATTGATAAGAAATTACTCACAATAAAACAACAAAAATTTTTACTAAATTTTTTTATATAAATGGGTCTTATTGTAGCCCCACTACTCCAATATTGTTAAAAATTAATTTATAATTAGCTGGTAATAATAATAATAATAATAATAATAATAATAATAATAATAATAATAATAATAATCTTGACTTAATTCCTGAGTGCATGAGACTTCTTGTCTTTTAAGGAGAAGTTATTAAATTTCATAGACCGAGCAGACACCTAAGACTCGTCACCAACCATAACTCAAAATTTTACATCTCCACAACACTAGGAGGAAGGAGATCAGGCCCTCAAATCATGGAAACAAAAGCCGCCATTAACAAAAGTTGGAGTCTTTGTACTGTTGCGAGCTGCTTCATAGGGTGCACAATTGTGATACTTTTTTTCAATCATGACCAGGACAGCCTTAAACTTTTAGTTTCAAAGATAGGATTGTTTGATCTCAGAAATTTCAGTGGATGTAAGAACCCAGTAAACGGGGAAGAAATCAAGTGCAATGTGTTTGATGGGAACTGGGTTTATGACCCTCAAACAACTCCTTTGTATAATGCTTCACAATGTCCATTCCTTAGTGAACAAGTAAGCTGCCAAAGGAATGGAAGACCAGATTCAGATTACGAGAAGTTGAGATGGCAACCTAAGGCCTGCAACATTCCAAGGTGGTAGGATTTTTCCTGTGTAATAATATTCACAAATCATCCCAATTACAACTCTAATGTATACTAAATTTGGGACTTCTGCCTGTTGACATTTGGGATTTTGCCTTTCATAAAATGTCTCAGATTTGAGATCTTTCTCCCACTAGTAGTTGGTGGGAGACAAATAATAATAATAATTACTAGCCACTTAGCACATTGTCTTAGCAAGTAATGATTGTCTTAGTCCATATTTCACTTTTATATACGTGAGATAAATAAATCATTTGTTTAATTGCATTTTTGGACAAATTCGTGCATGGCCATATAGATGCAGTATTTCTTTTGTGTATGTATAGTATTTTCTGATGAAGGTTAGTTTCCTAGGTTTGATGGCACAAACTTGCTGGAGAAACTTAGGGGGAAAAGGGTGATACTGGTAGGAGATTCTCTTAACCGAAATCAATGGGAATCACTTGTTTGTCTTCTTTACTCTGCCATTCCTTCTTCTCGAGCTCACATCGATGTTTCGAAACATTTTTTCATGGCAAAGGTAAGAGGCTGAATTTGTCATGGTATCAACCTCCTTCGGAACTGTTTTCATGAATCAAATGGCTGTTTTTATTGTTACAGGACTATAATTGTTCTGTGGAATTCTACATGAACCCTTTCTTGGTGCACCTTGAAGAAAAGAAAGAAAATGGCAATGGAAGCAGGATTTTAAGGCTAGACAAAATCTCACCCTCAGCTCAAAAATGGGAAGGAGCTGATGTTATGGTATTCGACTCGGCTCACTGGTGGAATCATCACGATAAGTTGAGAGCTTAAATCTCCATGGATGTTATGTGGATTATGCAAATTACGTATGAGATCTGAAATTTGAACTGAGAAATTGTCTGGTGACTTGTTTTGCAGGTGGGATTTGTTTCAGTATAATGGAACATTGGTGGATAAAATGCAGGTTGAATCTGCATTTGAATCGGGAATGAAGACCTGGGCTAATTGGATCGATCGCAACGCTAATATCAAAAAGAAAACAACTGTCATTTTTCGGAGTCTATCTCCGGAACACAAAGGGGAGCAATATTGTTACAAAAAGAAAAGTGTTTCAACTCAACCGATCATGGATGGCTCCTATGTGTATGCATTTCCTATGGCGATTCATGAAATTATGGAAAGAATAATTCAGGGCATGAAGACACCAGTGACTTACCTCAACATCACAAAGTTATCCGAGTATCGGAGAGATGCTCATCCAGCTATATATGCAAGAAAGCAAGAGCAACTGCTGATAGCTGAACAACCTCAGCAGCCAAAGCGAAAACGTCGTCCTGATTGCACCCACTGGTGCTTGCCTGGAGTTCCAGACACATGGAACCAGCTCCTCTATGCAGCCATTGCATCTGAGAACTCAAAAGACATCACTGCCAAATGAATCAATCTGTTTTCTGTTGATTCTAAGAACTGTCGATGAATTTCAGTGCTTAGATTGCAAAACCTTTAAGATTTCTTCTCCGGGTTCTTTTTTCTTTCATTAATGTTTTCTTCAAGGGGATCCTCAAGACGTACAACGGTGAACAAAGGATGTAAAGAAAGCGAATATCATATTTCTCAAGTGAATAGAACAAATTTGTATTCCAATACAACTAGGGAAACAATATTATAATTAAATAGTAATTCATAATTCGCAACATGTAGTTCATCCTGTTTTCCTTTGTATTTTAACAACTTCACTCCGAACTGGACTGCAGTTGGAATCGTCCTAGCTGCTTATTATTAACAGCATCACAATCACCCTCGTCTGCAAGGGGAAGGCTGCAAAAGCAGGTTAATAGTTTTCTATTTACAGAAATTTGTTTTACAGGCATCTAAAGAAGCTCCCACTCTCCTTCGCAGAGATCTGCAGATGGGGATCTCTTATCGTCCTTCACAGTAAGACTTGAAATTGTATTTCTGCCACACTCTTCTTTGTTGGGGTTTGAATCACTTCCCAGCCATATTGCCAGCTGCTCATATTCGTGTTTCCTCATTGAGTTTTTTCTTGGAGAAAAAACACTGCGCATCTTTTTCTGAAAGTCCAGTTCAGTCAAGACAATTACAACATTTGATAACTATGTAAGTAAATGGAGCGAGTGGGAGAGAGTACCTGGTAAGACTTGTTTTTTCCTTTATAGCAAGGAACAAAATGAAAATCATCTCTATTAACCATTATACAGGATTCCTCTAGCTTTGCTTTGTCAACTTGTTGAATGAATTCCATTTCATCGATGATATAAGTACCAATCTCATTCACTTGTGCATTCGTATCATCTGTCCTTCCTAGAAATTAGACTACGGTCAATAAGTATAAAAGTGAACTAGAAAATATTTAAATATCAGCATAAGACATCCAAGAAGCACTAGATTGTTAGTGAGTACACATAGGTAGAGATCAAGAAAATAAGATCTAGAAAAAAATATGCTCCAACACAGAATTGATAATCATATCCCGTATCAGAAGGTAAATCCATGAAACATGTATTCAAAATCCTAGAATCTTAGAATTCAATTTGCATGTGTGAATTGCCTATCAAATTCTCAAAGATTACCACAAACTAAGATCAATAATACATATCTATACCGAATTGTAACAAAGAAGCAATAAACAAATATAACAACTTAGAGTAGTGCAAACGGCAATGCTACATTGTTCATTATGCAGAAACACATACAAACTACTAATCACAATCTGACATACCCAAACCAAAAGCTTAAGCTAGAGAGTCAGAAGACCCAAAACCCTGTGGGAACCCTTCCCAAAGGGATGCGAGTCTCCTCTCATTTCAACATCCCCTCTTCCTTAAGACCAATAAAAATAGCCTCAACCGTGTAAACAATCAGTAGGCAGTCAACTTAAAATAATGCAGATAGCAAAAGACCCAAACATGTGGAATCCAGGTGCACACTGAAACAAGCTGTCATTCAGTTTTATGTCCTAAAATGTAAAGGCGAATGATTAAACACTAACAGGGAAAAAAAAACCGAAGTCTTTCATAAAATCAAAATGATAGTATATGAATAAGCACTTTTTCCTAAAAACATCACCTATACAAGAACATATAGATACCTGGATTAGACACAAAATCCTCCTCACAAGCAATATCGCTAGGTTGTACTTGCCAATTTGTGCGGGATTTTACCAGAGGAATCACCCCATCATTCCTACAAACATCTGCAGCTGACAAATCAGAAGCAAACTTAGAAAAGTCAGCATACTGAGGCAAACAATAGACAAAGGCAACTGCAAGCAGCAAATAGTCACCATTTGCTTCCAATGAGGAGGTGCCACATGTCAAAGCTCTCATATCCATCTCTTTGCTCACGCCAGATTCAGCTAAATCAACCACATCAGTTGATGGTCCATCTGTTGGAATATTAGGAATTTGTTCACTTACAACTTCAATCTCTTTGTTGCTTTCTACTATGAGGTCAGGCCCCATCTCCTCAATGGACCCTGGAGTTGGAACTCTAGTTGTCTGATCAAATGAGTTGTGATTTTCATTTGAAAGTTCGCAGACTGTAGATGCCCTAGTCAAATCTTTATCCATAGGAGTATCAATCCCTGTCTCATCATGGGACATATTCCTCCTTTTTGAGTTTTCACTGGTACCTAGATTTGATTTATTAGATAAACATCCTTCAACATCCTGTTTTGAGGCTCCAGCAGCAGAATCCCCTAGATGATTTTCATTTGAAGGTTCACAAAATGAAGATGCTCTATTCAGGGACAAAGGAAATATGGCTCCTGATTTATCATTCAGGGACAAATTCTCCCTTCTAGAGTTTTTCCTGGTACGCAGATTGGATACGTTAGACAGACTTCCTTTACCATTTTGTCTTAAGGCTACTCCAGCAGAATCTTCTTGAGATAGTGGAAACAAATTATCCACATGACTAATTTTGTGGAAAGTATGTGGATAATCTGAATTGCAATTAATAGTCTTTTTTTGATCCTCAGTCAGCTTCTTTAAATCATCAACTTTTACATGTTTTTCCATAACACCTAACTTTGGCTTCATATAGATCCCAACATCAGCATAAAAATCCAGAGGCAAATCAGAGTCCGCACCTTTTGCAGAATCCAATGGAGATGGAGGAAGCAAATCTTGCATTGCTTCTGAGTAGAACTTTTTCACACTAGAACCTACTGTCTGCACCTGATTCTCTACATATTTAACTGTGTCCTGTCCCACGAAATGATAAAAACAAATCAAGTTAATAAATGACACTACTAATTTCAGAAAGTCAAGTTTTACTAATATAAACAATCGAGCAAAACCAATTCAACTGTATGGTGCCAATAGACAACACCAGGATGGACTCAAATCAACAAAGACAAAGGTTCAAATCTTAAAAGCAGTAATCATTCCAAGAAAGAGCAAGCGCTTGGTTCACATATAACAAGGATGTTTTGACCATGAGAGAACAATATTTGCAGCAATAACTACATTAGTTTTGGGAGAAAATACATTGATCTGTCCAGCCACAGTAACCAACTGCAAAATGGGGAGTTTAAGAGGTGAATCCTTTAGAATCCTCTTTGGAGCTTGAACAATTTTGGAACAGAATAATGTCAAATTAGCCTATAGGACATACCTGGTACATAATTTCTTCAACCTCCAAGCACATAGCTTCAAACTTCTGGTAAAAATTACCAACCCATGATATACCTTTCAGATCCATAATGATCTTGGGTCAACTTCAGACAAACAAATGTTGAATCTATTCTCCTTCACGTTTTAAATCCTCACAGGTTTTACCAATCTGTAGAAATTTAATCTAAAAGTCAGCAAAAGCAGAACAGAAAATAACTGCAAAACAATTTCATTAGACCACAATCCTGTAACCAGAAAAGTCTATATTAAATATCCTACATAGAAATCCTGTCCAGAAATATGCACTACAAAAGCCTCACTTGGATCATGCAATAAGCAAATTCATAAGAAATACATTTCCTTTCTTTTTCTCGTTTTATCATAATCAACTCAGGTACATACTCACATAAACTTCTAATTCACCAAAAGCATAAGCTAATGAACAGGGGGAAGGAGGTCTAGGGAACAATCTTGATTCCTAGCAAAACGTATGAGGTCCAACCAGCAGCTCTAATACTGAATTTTACCAAACATATAGAAATCTATAACATGAGGCAACAGCAAAATTTGTAACAGAAACAAAGATCATCCTGGATTGTAAGTAGCAACTGAAATACAAAAATAATTAAACATTCACTATACTGTAGAAGTAATGAAAACTGAAAATCATGAGTAATTGATGGCAACATATTAAAGAATCAATTCTCATACAGCTAGAACCAAAAAAAAAAAAAAGTCTGCAGGAGCAACACTTGGCTCCACAGCTGTTGTGCTTTATAAGCATTTGTTTCTATCTCAAAAGAAAAGATCCATATTCTGGCAATAGTACACACCTTTAACTTGGATACATTGGAAGAACAAATCAAATTATGGTCCAAGTATTTGTGCGTCAAACACCAGCAATTTTCTGAAGATTTCTCAAGCAAATACCTTTAATGGGCTATACATAAAGTGAAGACCAAAAGATAGATTTCAGGATGAAAAATAGCAATTAGGTTGATAATTATGGGCAATAACTCATACAGAAAAAAATGATTAAGTTCTGATACTTGATCAGACAACAGAAGGCTCCTGGATGCCAAGTGGTTAAGAGATCATATATATATATCTATATATATATATAAGGGAATTGCACAAACAATACAATTTCCCATGCTGACAGAGAATGCCATTTTTAGCTAAAAAGATATTCCAACTTGTACGAAATGGCACCAGTTCTGAACACACAAGATAACTTCATTCTAATTCTCCGCTCGCTCAAATGGCTTGTTTTTTTCTTTTTTTTTTTAAGGAAAAAAAACGCAGATTTAAACAACTTTTTATTTTGAACACAAAAGTCAACATTTTTCATCAATTAGACCAATACTAATACTCATTCAACCAACTACATCAAGTCATTTCAGCATCCACATACCAATTGCCAAACAAACATTATCATTATATTCTGACCACAACAACTATTCTAAATATTTGGAAACCAGTTGAAAACCCTTGAAGCAATTGCTCAAAGAATAAAACAACCCAATGACATAATAATTCATAATCTATTCCAGCAATTTTACTCCCGCAACAGAAAGGAGCTCAACAACATATCAGCGTTCAAACAGTGTTGTGTTCAAATTTCACATCCCACCCCAAAATTAGGGACCTTAAATACTAAAAAGTTTCGTAAAATCAAGCCAATCGAAGTGCTTTTGGAGCGATCATTAAATAAATCACTTTAACACTACAAAGCAGCCTCAAACCCCACATGAAATTTATCCAAAATAAAAGAAGGAAAAAGAAAAAAAAAAAAAAGCAAACCCAGAACAAATTGATATAAAGAAAAGACTAATAAGCACTGTGTGATGATTAAAAACATAGATGTATATAATTACAGATATAATCATAAAGAAGAAAGGAGGAAACGATCAAACAACAATGCCCCTTCTCGAACCCAAGATAGAGAAGAGGAAGACAAACTATCTCAGCAGAAAAGATTGAAGCTTGGAGAGCTTACGTACTTCGAAGCCAAGTGAATACCCAGAAGCTAAAAGCCCTTCGCTGATTCAGATTATCAATTGTCAATTATTATCTATAGAATATAAATAAATCTACAACTCAAATTCCGCGCTTTTAATAAAAAAGAGGACCCCAAAAAATAACAAAATATTTAATATTTCAATTTCTACCAAAGAAAACAGAGGAGGCTAAGACACGTGAAGGGCCTTCCTGTTTGACACGTAAGCAAAAAATAAAAATTTAAGGGAAAAATTAATGAAGAAAGAAGAAGATAATGGGTCCCGCACAATTTTATAAATGGTGAGTCCCATTTCTCTTTGTCCAGTTTTTTTGTGCATAGAAAAGAGTTGGGTTTAGTTTTGGGCCTCTAGACTGATTGGAACACATTTGGAATAAAATATTATAAAATTCACGATTTTTATAAAATTAATAAATTTTAATAACTTTATTATTGGTTGTGGCTATAAAATTTATAAATTGATAATATAATTATTTTTATATTCATATTTGGTTCAATAATTATAATTTAGAAATTTAATAATTAATTTTTAATTAAATATTGATAATTTATTATTAATTAAGTTTATACGATTAATTTGAATATATACAAGTAAAAAATTAGTTATTTTAAGAGTTCAAAAATAAAAAAAAGGTTATTATATTTTGTAATATTTAATTACATAGCTAAAAAAATATTTTTATTAATAATTTAATACATATTAACACAATAATAATAATAAAATAATTAATTAAAATTTTTAAAAAATAATTTTTACTTTTTATGATTAAAAATAGTTTTAAAATATTATTAATTAATTAGAGATAATTTTATAATAAAAAGATTTGACAATAATCGTTGATAAAAATTCATAAATTTTGAATTTTTTTAACTAGAAATAACAAATCTTTTAAAAATAAAGAATTTTGGTGGAATAGTAATTTTCTAAAATCTATAGATTTTGACATTTTTTAAATAGTCAAATATAAATTTAATATAAATCCATATATTGTTCAAATTTTTATTTAAAATTTTTTAATCTAAATATAAACATAGTCTAAGAAAAATTTTAGTTTTTCTCTTTTAAAAATATCTGTACCCTTTTTTTTATTATTATTACTAAAGCAGTTTTCAATTTTACCTTTTTTTATTTTCGATCTTCAGCTCTTAATGTTCATTGTATGATTTGGGAACAAATTAACACAGATATGCGGATCCAATGAACATGAAATTAATCACTTCATTCCTCCATAGATTCCAATTTCTTTAATTTATTTTGGTTTTGCAGATATTTGATTTTGGTGATTATGTTTTCTTTTCCGGCAAGAAATCGGTGAGGAAAAACTACTCGATGGCAATTTTGGAGCGGAAGAAGTATCCGATTCGGCAAATCGTTGACGAGTCGTCGTTGCAGCGGGATACCATGGAGAAGCTCCAGCTGTTCGGCGGTGGTGGCACCATTTTCATAAAGGTATCGTTTCTATGGATTGACAGGAATAAAATCGGGAACTTAATGTTAGCGAGTGTGCGCGCGTAAATTGTCGGTTAGCGGTTGGGGTAAAAACTGAAATGCGTTGTGTTGCCCAATCTGTTGGGTTGGCTACTAATGGCTGCAGAAATCTATAATTTATAAGAAATATCATGGGAATTCATTTTTTATAAGTAATGGCTTGAGTGGTCTTTTTGACTTTTGAGGATTTTTGAATGGAAATTCTTTTTGCTGTTGATAGAAGTAATCATTGTCTTCGTAAATAATTAAATCAATGAAAAATTTTTATCAAGATATAATGAATAATAATAATTCTTCTTTGTACCAAAATAATAATTTTTCTTTTTTTTTAAATAATAATTTATTTTCAAGGTACACTAATGTATTTTCAAGGTATTTCTAAAATATTTTCAAAATATATCCAGAGTATAGGAATATTCAAGATATACCCAATGAATTTCCAAAAAATTTTTAAAGAACTCCCAAAGCATATTCAAAGTATTTCTAAGATATATCGAACCAAAGTATTTTTAAAGATGCCAAAATAAAGTATACCAAAAATATACTAAATATACACTTTTTGGTATATTTTAGAAATAACTTTTTGAATTTTGATTTTTTTTGTAATATTTTTTAGATAATTTGATGGTTTAAAAAATAAAATCTTTTAAATGATAATAATATTGTAATATTTTTGGAATTTTTGACAGTTTTAAAAAATTCTCAATAATTATAGGAGATTTGATTTTTTCTTTCAAAAATATTTATATTTTTTTTTCTTTCCATATTTATACATTTTACAATTTTACTTTTTTTTTAATTTTTTATTTTCATCTTCCACTTTCTCTGTTAATTTAATTACAGCTCTCCTTTTTCCTTTTTTTCTATTGTCTTGGTCAAAGCAGCTTTTTCTTCTCTGTAATTACAGTCTTCATCGACACATTTCCATACCTTCAATAATGGAGTCGACAACCCACAATTGCTTGTATAGGTAGGGCAGTAATCGGGCCGAATATTCGAGTTTGATTCAAGTTTTTATATTTGAGTTTGAGCTCAGCTTGTTTAAAAATTATTGAGCTCGCAAGCGACTTTAACTCGGCTCGTGAAAAACTTATTTATTATACTTAACGAACTAAGTCCGAATTCGGCTCGTTATCAGATAAAAATAAAAGTTCGAGCTAAGCTCGTTAATAAATAATAACAAAAACTCGAGTTCGAGCTCGAGTTCAAAATATAATATAAACAAACTCTAAACAAATCATAAACGAGCCTTTAAAAAATATATTCACGAACTTTTAAATAAACACATTTGTAAGTCTTTAAACGAACACGTTCACAAGCTTCTAAACGAGCTTTTAATGAACACGTTCGCGAGTTTTTAAACGAACACGTTCGCAAACTAACGAATTAAACAATATCAAGCTTTCAAACTCGAACTTAATAAAATTTTCAAACTCGAACTCGGCTCGTTAAGCTTAACAAACTATCTCGAATAAATTTTTTTCGAATTAAAATCCGAATAACTCGTCGGCGGTTTGATTCATTTACACCAATATGTATAGGTATTTAGTGCGTTATCATTACTTCAAAAATGGGGTAGACAACCCACTAGCTATTTAGAACTTCCAGAATTTGCTTTGCTATTTTAGCTTTTTTCTAGAATGTTTCAATATCGCATCCTATTGTAGAAGACGGGCAAGAAAAATTTCTATATTTTCAATTATAGATTAACCCAAATTCATTATGACGTCGATATATAAATTTTATAATCAATTTTGAAACACCATCCTTATCATAATTCCCACCACCACCATGGTTTGTCTATACATAATTCTTCATATCTTAAAAACATAAAAGAACCAAAAAAATATTTTTAAAAGTCATCATGAATTTTTTTTCTTTTTTCTTTTTTCTTTTTTCTTTTTTTTTTTTAGTGAAATCTAGGTAATTCAACCAAAATATATCAAATTATATACAATATATTCTTAAAATATTTCTAAAATATAACTAAAATATTCTCAAACTATATTCAATATAAAATAGAAATTTTGTTAATATATACTTTTTAATATATTTTGAAGTGATCTTTTAAATTTTAATACTTTTGTAATACTTTAAGACTCTTTAGATATTTTTGAAAAAAGTTTTAAATAAATATATTATTATAATATTTTATAAGTTTTTTAGCATTTTGAAAATTTTTCATGATTCTACCATCAAGCGCAATTAAATTAATACAATTCATATTTTATTGGGATTTTTACCAAAAAGCACCTAATTAGTTATATAAATACCTGCACTTAAAGTTTTTTTAAAAGTTGTCCAAAGTACTAAAATATTATAAAAATACTAACAATGCTTATCTATGTTTACATAAAATTTATCCAAAATTTATTAAAAAATTAATTAAAATTAAAATTATCCAAAATTTACTAGAAATTAATAAAAATTGATTTTAATTTGATTATATTCCCTAACAAAAATATTCAAAATTTACCAGAAAATTAATGAAAGTTAAAGTTATCCAAGATTTATCCAAAATTTACTCAAGATTTACCCAAATTTATCTTATATCAAATCATTCTCTCAACTAAAAATTATCAAAAATACACCAAAATTTACCAAAATAAATAACATTAATTAAATGATGATTAAAAATAAATAAGTGCATATATGAGAATAAGTGATAGTCATACAAATTAATGAAATTTTTAATTTATATTTAAAATATGGAAAAATATAATTTCTTCTTCATATTGAGTGTAACTTTTGATTTTCATATCTCGACTCACTGCGCCAAGTGGATTGTCACTCGTCAGCCGCTAGTAACTAAAAATCTTATGCTTCCTTCGCAACCCCTATGAGTCAATTATTATTATTATTATTATTATTATTATTATTATTATTATTATTATTATTAACTTTTTCTGTTTGGTTCTCACAAAAATGTGACAAATCAAATGAAACAAGGAGTATTGGTTTTATGTTGTTCTTATCATCATTTTTTGTAATATAGTAATGAAAATATAGGTCAGGTTTTTTACTCAAAAAGAGAAAAAGAAAGGGAAGAAGACGAAAGGGAGCATACTGCTTCTCTATTGAGAATTGCTATTTTTAAAAAGAAAAAAATAAAGAATCGGTAAAAATAAAAATAAAAATGAAAAAAGGAAAAAATGCCTGAAAAGTGAAAAAGGGGTATTTCGTGATATTTCCTCTGTTTTATTTATATTTGAAAAATTCTAAGAATATTTTTCTTTTTTTTTTTGACATTTTCAAATTTTTATTTTGTGATTGATTAGTGCGGAACGATAAATTTTTAAGAATAAATTTTCTCTCTTTATTTTTAGATTTTTCTCTCTTCCCTCCAACATATCAAACAGTGTTAGAGAGTATAATGAAAAGAAGAATATCTTTAATATTTCTCTTTATATTTTTTTATCTATATGTCATATTAAGAATTTATTATGATATAATTATTTTTTTTTATATTTATCAGATAAAAAATAGTATTTTATAAAGAAAAATCAATTAATAAATTAAAACATAAATTTTGTTTGTTATATTATGTGTCATATGCATCCAAGCTAAATATAAAAGATCTACAAAGAAGCATGAAGAGGAAAAACACAGAAGAATTCTTGATTTCTTATACCTCATTAAGTCTTAGAAACAAAAAATTGATTAAGGATGTTGTGTCCCTCAATCAACTAAAAGATTGGCCAAATTACCGAAAGAAAGCTGGACTTTCATGTTTGTATCAAATGTACTTTTAATATTTTCAATTAAACAAATAAACTTTTAATTATTTTATCAATTTATATATTTCAGCAAATTTTGTAAAAAAAAATGCCACTTTGTTTGAACTTTCTGACAAAAATATATTTTTTTTTATTTTTATCAATGTTTTGAAGAAATTTTATTTGTTCACAGGCAAGATAATGTGAATATTTCATTAGTAGTAATATTGACTAAACAATTGACTCATCAAAAAATTTATATGTGTTTATAATTCTTTCTACTAGATTGATTAGAATATCTAAATTGATCATTTATTTAATTAAAAAAATTAAAAATACAGTTTATTTTTCATACAATCCTGAAAGTTTAACAATTTAGCCTAAAAGATTTGCTCCAGTGGATATGTGGATAGAAATCCAAATTCAAATATGGGTACAATTAAAGAAATCCAAATTCAAATATGGGTACACCCATAGTGTCTTCTCTTGCCTTCATTCACTGCAACAGCTTCAGGAACCCACAACTTCACTAATATGTCAAGTCAAACAAAACATCATTGATCAAATAATTACCAAAATACATAGGCTCGAAAAGAACATTGAATTAACTTTAGTCTTTAGCAGAAGAATATGCATTTTTGCCGAAATATTTAACTCCATAAAACTTAAATTGTACACAAATCCTCTGATAAGTAATTAGGATGGCTTGCCGGAGAAGAGAAAAACTGAAGACCACTCTGAGCAGAAAATTTCATTATCCAACGCAACTCCATACCCTGTAATATGTACCATTGTCATATTTTACATAACATGATATTTCATGATTGAACCTTTATCAAACTATGTTAGTCTTTGATAATATCAGCTTGCCGCTTGAAAATCCCCGAAATCATCATCTGGTATATTTTGTGTGCTTTCATTCTCAGAAGATTGTTGCTCTTTGGCATCTTCCTTTTTAAGTCTTGGGGAATCATCCTTAGAAATTCCATTAAGAGACATGTTTGGTGGCAAACTCGATGGAGAAGTTTGTGCAGAAGCAACAGGTGATAGTGGTGACGGGGGTAGTGGAGGTGGCCTAATGCTAAGTATAGGTTCTTTTTTTCCACCCTTGTCCTCTAATGACAGATTACTGAGACCCTGCTCGGAAATCTTGGACTTCAGACCGATGCCGCCTTTCTGTTGGACATCAGAAAATGGTAATTACTAACTCAATTTATTAGGAGGTATGTGCATCTGTAAAACCAAAATTGTACAGAGGGAATACATCTTTTATTTGAAGCACCAGGGTCTCCCCTTCCTTTAAGCTGTAATCAACTGAGGATGTTTTCTGAAAATGCTGTTCCATCTCCTCCGCAGTTTTCTTCTTGTCCAGATATCTGTAATGAGGACATATTAAAATACAAATCATATCAATTATTATTTATTATAAAAGAATTAAGAACCTGAAATTTATGGAAATTTTATCGCTATGAGCCAAAGTGGAAAGAAAATAGTAGCAAATATAAACAACAAAAATTTGCACAAGGTCCACCAGGCAATGAAGAAGTAAATGAAAGTCGGTATATACTTAATGTGATCGTGAAGGGCTGCCTGAAAGTCATAGGCCTGTGTCCTTTCTCGAAATCCTATGCCAATAAATGCATGCCGAAGGCGACCATCTGTATGAAATACAAAACCAAAAACGATTCCATGAAAGGGCAGAAATGAGAATTTCTAAATCAAACACAAAGTAGCCAGCACATGATTTGGCTTAGTAGATTTGGGGATATAGTTGCTCACCAATGTTTTCCTCTATTCGAAGAACAAAATATCTGGAAAAGAAAGGATTTTCATTTAGACACCATACAGAGACCATGTCATAGGCATCCTAACTAGAAACCATCACATAATGTTAGACTTTGGATACTGCCAAGTTATTTCACATGCAAAAACTACACAAACAACCAGTAACACAGCACAAATAAAAATGAGCCTCATCACCAAAATAAAGCAGGCAAGTCTCAAAATATGAGCATAAAAGATCATATTGGCAGTAGATCTCTCTATGCTACAGAGCCTCTTACAGTGCAAATATTTCAGATATGAAGAAAAATGAATTTATAACCAAAGTACACCAAGCATGGTCAGAATCCATTAGAATATTTTGCAAATTTCATTTCTTTAAGTTTAAAATTTAAAAAAAAAAACGAAGGATTAAAAATCATCTAGAAATAGAATTCTCTGGGCTACAGAGAATTTTCAAAGTGCTGCCAGATTTTCCACAAGTCAAAAACACGAAAAGAAAAAAAAAAAACTGAATATAACCAAAGTTCACGAATAGCATGTATATTATCTGTTAGCATATTTGAAAATGTACATAAACAGCACATACATTATCTTTTAAGTTCATGAAACATCATAGAATTAAAAATTATATAAAATAATGCATTCTCGTTTCTAGGAAATTAAAGGATTTGACCTGCTGCTGTCAATTACAGGTTCTACTGGATGTGGCTCTCCATCTCTCAAAAATGCCCTTGCGTACAATTCACCTGCACAAGATAAACCATTTCAGGGACAACCTAGTTCTTGAATAAGACGCTTTGAAACATTTTACACCTTAAAAGCAATTGAAAGTTACTCTAACCAGTGGTTTTGTCTTCAAGTCTGATAATGCACTCTTCATCTTTGCTAATGACATTCAGTGTACCCTCCCATGCCCATTTGTTGACATTCCATTCATCAGCTCTGAAAGAAACTTTAAAGATATAAATGCTGATACAAGTTTAAGTCATAGACAGGACCATCAGATTCATGCAGATAAAAATAAACTTATGCAGCAAAGCACAGAATATATTATCAAAAAGTAGCTACATGAGATAAGATGATGTATCTAGTTAAGGAAAACCAGGTGTAGTGAGTGTGATGTGTGTGTATATGAAGTTAGCTTGGGAAGGTAACAGCATATGTTAACCTGTGGCAATTTTCAGAAATCTCGCTCTTTGTTGACGTTTTTTGTTTCCAACTCAGAAGGGGAAGAAAATAACACTATAGAAGTGAAGGATGAGGTGAGCTTATGCACAGAGTTTTTCTCTTAAATATTATTTAGGCATAAACCCCCAAATTAATTGATAGCTTCAATCAAGCTTAGGAACATTAAGAGATATATTCAAAAAGTTTTCCAGAAACCAAAGGATCTTGCCAATGAAAAGATATGGATATAGAATTGCAAATTTTACCTCACTATAATGCACAATCAAAAAATAAAATGAATATTACATCGGAGACATCATTTAGAAAATATGCCTAATCATTTCTATCACATATCCTGTTTGAGAAGTTTGAGAAAAAACCTGTAAGAAGCAGCACTTTTCCTTGGGGGTATCTGCAAATATAAAAAAATAAAATCAGCTTTCAGCATTTATTTCCTTGAACTTGACTTCATAACGAGAAAACTACAATTACATTATGTGATTTAAACACAGAGAAATGAGTGAGAAAATACGAAAAACAGCAATCCAGTGGGTAAATCATAATCATTTGTCTAACTATCATTAGTTCAATGTGCAAGTAAAAGACATGAATTTATTAGTTGCAGAAAAACAAACAGAACGGGGTTATGAAACATCAAAACTACACTTACTGCAGTAAGAACTTCTACTTACAACAAGTACTAATGTATCTGAACTCTGTGAGTATGAGCATAACAGGGTCTGAATCTGTCTCTTGCTAATATACCATAATATTTTTTCGCAAGTTTCCAAATTTTAAATGTTTAATGCCCGGGCCACTCAAAAACCATATATGAAGGGCATAAGTATTACATCGTTAATTTTGATTTTCCAAATGAATAAATGGTAATCTGACACCACAACTTAATTTTCAACAAAATAATAGAAAACCCCACTAAGTAAACTGCACCATGCAGCAAACAAGTAAAAGAAGAGACTTGCACATCAAAATGCGAGCGCTAATCATTGGATTGCAGAAGTACCCAAATTTAGCAAAAATTTGGCCACTTAAGTCAGCAGAAAAAACGCCCTGTACATCCTGCATAGATATGAATTTCGTAGCTCCAAAAGCTCATACCAAAACAAGAGAATTAGCAAACTTTGCCATTAAGATTCCTGCAACAGATAAACACTCCTAAATTACAAGTTCTAGCTTCTGAAATCAAGCAATTCTTTTTCGAATTAAGTGATATGATTAAACTCCTAAATTCCCAGTGTCCACAGTTCATTTAACTTCAAAAGTTTTAAAATTCATATCCTGATCTCCTGCTCCTACGAATGTATCTCTTAATCCAAAAGAATTGGAGAAAAAAAATTAAACTGCAAAAAGATCAACATTTACACCGACAAAAATAACTCATTGAGAAAATCATAAGATATATCCGTTAAATGCAGCTTCTTCTTATAGAGTGTGTTTTACCAAGTAGACATAGCATTCGGAGACTTGAAAGAGAACTAGCTCTATTGCGTCAGCTTCTTCCGTCTCTTGCACATGTTTCCCCTTCTCTTCTTTCTCCATGATCCAAAGAGAATAAAGGGACCCAGACGGAAATTTAACCGAAATCAGTGCTGTATGCGTTAATTTGGAAAGGGAATGTCTTTCTGACAGTTTCCTCTCCTTGGAGCAATCAAACACACAGATCAAGACTAAGAGACTTCACTTTCTGTTCACAGTAATCGGCAGGATTAATAGAAATCGTTAGATTAGATTACTTTTTCTTCCATGGGATATAATTAGATTCAGTAGTGTTAATCTGACGGCCGCGGTTGTCTATGCTTCCGTCATGGTTTTAAAAAATGTACGGTCATGATGGAGTGAAGTCAACTTAAGAGGTTTGATGGGGCTGTGTTGCTTGATTTAGAAGGAAGAATAATGTTACCTAACGAGGAATATTCAACTCAAATCGAACCTAAATACTAAAATTTTATTTGGTCAGATAGTTTACCTAATACATATTTCTTCTTTCTTTTTTTTTCCTTGATTAAGTACATTATTATATAGGGAGATAATGGTAAAATTCGAACTTCAATCCTAACCAAGTATTGGATTTTCATATACTATTTGAGTTTTTTTTTTAAATATTCTATAATATTTAAGGTAGCTTTTTTGAAAATAAAAAAATAATATTTAAAATAACTATTAATTACGTATCCAGAATTTAAACCGAAAACATTTAGATAAACTGGAGAATTTTGTGCCAATCCTTTGATATTATTAGAGCCTTCTTAGATATATCTATTAGAGTGTTTTATGATAAATGAGTATGGAGGAGAGAAAGGAAATAGAAAATGCTTGGAGATCGTGGAAGGAAATTGCTGCTTGTATGGTGAGGGGTTTCCAATGAAATAACGTCTGGAAGAGTCAAAGAAATGAAGTAATATAGAGGATACAGAATTCTCTGCTTCCTGATTCTGCTATAGATTACACAACCAGATTTTGAATTTCATTTTCATCAATCCCCATTGGACCAAAAAGAAAAAATTGATAATTCTTCTTTTTTTTGGAAAAATACTATGTATTTTGATTTAATATACTAGCATTTTCGTGAAATATGAAAAATATATGATTTATCTTATATGGTTTGACATAATATATTAGTATTCCAAGATTTAAAAACTATACTATTTACCCCTTGAAAGTTTGATATATTGCACTAACACCCTCTCGTAAATTTGATTTATTATACTAGTATCTTCTAAAATTTGACATATTGTACTAATATACCTCTAAGCAAAATATAATGTTATTTCTTACTAATGGTAAATGTCTTAAAAATTTAACATAATGACTATATAGTTTAACATAAATAAAGTAGATAAGGCAACTCATTTATTTTTCAAACCTCGTGAGTACTAGTATATATTACTTAAATTACAAGAGATAAATAGTAATTTTTCTTTTTTTTTCTTCTCATTCTTTAATTTTAATGGTTTACAA
>CATIWF010056813.1:0-67374 GCA_949630135.1 Balakata baccata | reverse complement strand
AATTTAATTGAGAATTAAATTAGAAATGATCACTTATATTTTTGAGTTAAAATTAATGTTGATTAATTTTAACTATTTCTCCTATTTATAATTTTAATTAAAGTGTTAATTAAAATTATTAAAATTTAATTAATTTGTTAATTAAATTAACTATAGTTGTATATTAAAGTAATTACCACATATAATAGAAAAGAAAATTAATTCTATGATTAATGGAGGTAGCTATAAAATGAGTTTTGCAATTGTTGCACCATTATTGTATCTAATAAGGTTGAAAATTTTTTTGGTTTGGTTGGCCTTTTGGCCATTTTCTGATTCTTCTCTTCTTAATCTTCAGTTAATCAACTTCTTCTTCTTCTTAACTTTCTTCTTCTGGTTCTTCGAAATTTTCTCTCGAGAAAAAATTAGTTTTTATTGTAAAAATTTTCTTTCATTCATATGGTATGAGCATTGAGAAAAAACTCCTAACGTGTTAGTAGCTTATAAATTTACAAAAATGAGATATTTGTGATCATACATCTGGGATTAGCAAAATGAGTTTTATTAACACAACTAAAGCTTTTGGTCTTTTTGTTTTACTTGTGCACTTGGTAATAAAAGATTTGTTTTAATTTTTTTATTTTCCATTTTGTTCTTAAAAATCATGGAATGATTTTGGCAAAATGTATATTATCCATAAATATTACAAAATATGTTTAGCTAAAAATTATAGATAAATGCTCAAGGTTAATATGAAAAACGTATTTTCATGTTATGCAATATTTGATTGCATCTTTCGATAAAATTAAAAATTTTTGAAATTTATAATTTTGACTGAGACATAAAGCTCCCATCAATCCAAATATATATTCCACTTCCGTCAGGCATAATCCTCTAGAGGGTAGATCCTAATTTAATTAAAATAGGAAATTAAAAAAAATATTTTATCTAAGTCGTAGCCTCATTTTCTCACGTTTAAATCCTAGCCTTCTTTTCTCTTATCTAAATCCTAGCATTCTTTTCTCTTAATTTTTTTCTTCTTTATTTCTCTAACCATCATCTTTCTTAAGTAAGGAAAAATGATTTTTGGCTATTATTGACCTAAAATCACCACTTTACATCTTTTTTGTCTATTTATTTCTAAAATAAGTAGTTATTCTATATAGATCTAGGCTTTTATTTTATTTTTTGTGATTTCGTCGTTTTTTTGCGGTATTTGGTTTTATCATCTTATTACGACGTTTTATTGCGGCATTTTTTTGTGTAAGTGTTTCAGACAAACAAATCATATTCGATCTAACAGAGATAACACATCTGATTATGGTCGTCAATATGTTGCAGAACTGAAATTATAGGTATTCTAATCACTATAATATTATCAAATTTATAGGTTTTGAGCCAATTTATTATATTATTAACCTGAACATTGTGAATTTTTTTACTGTTTCATCCTCTATGGTTTTTAGCGGATTAGTATTTATTTATATCGATGTATTACTATAATTTGAATCAATGAAAATATTTTTCTAAAAAAATATATATACATTTTAGATTAAAAGAAAAAAGACAAAAATCATAAAAAATTTCCTATTAACAGGAGCCAAAGCCCCATATGTGGATTTGGTCCCAATTTTTAAACCATGTTTTGGGGATGTTTAGGATTATTATTAAAAATTCTAAAATTAGATTTTAAATTTTTTTTATTTAATTGACTGATTTTTTAAATTTTTTATAAACTGCTTTTTTCAAACATACTTTTAGAAAAAAAAATATTTATTTATCTGCTTCTATTAAAATCAATTTTCAAAACTCAAAAAAAATTAAAAATACAAATTTTTTTCTAAAAAACGTTTTTTCCAAACACAATATCAAACATTGTCTTTATAGTGTAGTCATTTTGTTTTGGTGAATAGTAGAGTTGACAATTTGTTTGATGTAATTAATATTCATATTTATTTTTTTTATATTTTTAAGTTAATTTATTGTCGTATTATAAATAGTTTATTTACTATATTTGTAACTATATTATATATTAAATTGTATAAAATATTATTATTTTAAATTATTTATTATTTTTAGGCTTAATTGCCAAAAAATTCTTGACAGTTTATACTTTGTACAATCCTAGCATAATCTTTGGGTAATTATACCATAATACTTAGCGTTTCCAATTTTTTTAATAATTATAGCATCCAGTAAAAAAAAGTTATTCTGATGCCTATATGGACACCGGTTTTTTGAGAGAGAAAAAAATTGCAGACTCAGCTCATTGCAGTACTAACAAAACACACCATTTTGACGAGAATTAACTTAAATACCTTGAACTTTCGAAATCACTTTTAAAAAAGCCCTAACTCTCCATCTCTATTCCTCAATCTCTAATTGCTAATCCTTCTTTTATTAATCGTTGCTTTCATTCTCTTCTTTCTTGCAATTTTCCCTATCAACCACCATCTCCTTCTTCTTATGAAGCAGATTTTCCACCTCTCTATGACCATACAGACCCCATCGCCAATTCATGCAACAGATGAATCTTGGCCCAAGTACTACTATTCCAAAGGCCAAGCCCAGTATTCACCTCCTGCTGGAAAGATACTATAGCCAATAACTGCAATATTAGTAAAGAAGATGAAACCCACTATGCTCAGATTCTATCAATTTTCTAGTATTGTCACACTGACGATGATCGGTATCAGTTCTTTGATGATTTTGAAATCTGCAGGTATTAGTCTTCATTTGCATCATTTGAATATGTTCATCATTCAATAAGCATCTACAAGTCTCTTCCTTTTCCTCTTTGTCTTCTTTTTCAATTAAATCATTCAACCCAGAAAAAGAAATGTGATAAAAATCAAAGCTTTAATATTTTCAATCTTGAAGAAAACAGAGAATATCTATTTCAAAATTATATAGTTATGTGATGAGATTTGGGTTTGAAATGGAGGTTAGTGTGCTTAATGCTTTAATAAATATATGTGTAAAGTCTCTATGTTGGCTTAGTATGCCTGATGTTTGATAAAATACCCAAAAGAGATAAAATTTCTTTGAATGTAATGATTTTAGGGTATTTTGAGAATAGTGAGATGTGTGACAGCGTGCAAGGATGGAAATGAGATTAGTTCCGGAGGAAGAAGAGGAGTCGTTGAGCAGAGAGAGGGTTTGATGGTGAGGGGAAGGATGTATGGTACCAACATTTTATACTTGTTAGGCTTGAAGGAAAATGTTGATTTTTTCCTTTGTAAAAATTTTTTAAGTTCTATGGTTTTTATTGTAATGTTTTCTGAATTTGATACTTTTGTTGTTAGGGTTTTAATTTAATTTTTAGTGTGATTTGCTGAGTCATTGAGTTGATTTATTGACTCGACATTTTTTATTATTTCTCATACTTTTCGACGTCTATGTAGGCAATATTCATTGGATTTTTTTGCCGGATGGTATAATTGTTAAAAAATTGCAAACGATAAGTATTATGGTATAATTACCTTAAGATGGTACTATAATTGTGCAAAATGTAAAAGATGGAGAATTTTTTTGGTAATTATGCCTTATTTTTATATTTTTAAATTATAGTTTATATTAATTAATTATCAAAAAAATTCTATGTAATAATTGTACATATAATTCACATTTTATATAAAATATTTTTTTTGATTTGATATAAAATAATTATTTAAAACTCAAAAATATTATTTTAAATGATAAATAAATTATAATCGTGTTATTTTTTTGTTAAAAAAACTTAATCCAAACCCATTCGTTTATTATTTATTATAGGGAAAACTTCCAAAAAAATTTATATGTAATTTTACGCTTTTGCAATTTTAAATATGAAATTTTTTTTAGACAAAAAATGTATTGTAAACAGTGAGCTACTACTAATGTATAACGATTTTATAATTTCAAATATGTTGAGTTAATACCTATATCATTATACATTAGCACAAACTCAATATTTTTTTAATATTATTATGGCAAAAAAGACTTAAAATTACAAAACATAAGACCCTTTTTAGCTTGGGAAAAGATATTTCATTTGAAATTACAAAAGTATGAAACTACATGTATATTTTTTTTGTGCTTTTTCCTTAGCCAAAAGTGCAAATTAACCTTAAACTATAAATTATAGAACGAGTCACTTTTTTAACTTTGAGTCAATACAATTATGCTCTTGAACTTTAAAATTGGCATAAATTAGCCCGTAAATTATATTCTATGGAATAAATCACACCATCACTTGAGTGAGTTAGCTCAATAGTTTTGGTTAATAGTACTAACAGAACAATAGTTAAGGGTCTAATTGTACTGATTTTAAAGTTTGAAAGTTTAATTAACTGAATAAAAATAAAAATAATAGTTCTCATTCTATAAAATATAGTTTATAGGCTAATTTGCACATATAGCTTTTTCCTTTATTATATTGTTGTAATAAATGGTGTTGTGTGATGTAATTGTACATCCCTATCTCTTATGAATAGAATGCAAGAGCAGGCGAGAAAAGCATGGGCAAATTATATCGTAGACTATAGTTTATATTGCAATATAAATCAAATATGTGTGAGAAGCGTTATGATAATTTTGTAAATAAAACAAATTTACACAGATTTATTTATTGATATAGGTTCATTAGTTTATTAGTAAAATGTTTATTAATAAATATTTATTTTATTTTAAAACAAAATCAACAGTTATTTTGTTTTTTTTTTGCGTTTTTGTATGCTATTTCTCTTGATTTGTTGTTTTTTTAGTGCATTTTGTCGCGATTTTTTGTTATGTTTTGAGTTTCTTTGAAGATGATTAAATGAATTCATATCTACAAATGAAACAAAAAAAATCCATTAAATTAAGTACACATAGAAATAAAATGAATTTGTATTAATATAAGAAATGGACATTTGGTAATAAACTAATGAACCTTTAGTTCATTTCGTAATGAACATTTTTAGTTTATTTGTAATGAATTTTTTCAATTTATTCGTAATAAACATTCTTAATAAACTAATAAAACTTTACTTTATTTATAATAAATCTTTTTAATAATGTAATAAATATTTTTTAATAAACTGATGAACTTTTAGTTTATTCTTTAGGCATCGTGATGCAATCATATCACATCAAATTTTTTCAATTTATTTCTAAGGAACATTTTTAATAAACTAATGAACTTTTACTTTATTCATAATAAATCTTTTTTAATAAACTAATGAATATTTTTTAATGAACTAGCTATATAAATTTTCACTATTTCTTATATATATATATATAATGAATTTTAATTGATAATATTACATGACCGGAACCAACATATAAAAATGCTCGAAAGTTGAAAGTTGTGGTTTTTTTTTTTTGGTAAGAAAGGCTTTTTATTTGTTCATTTTTTCCCCCTTAAAAGAGTCGTGGAAGAGTGTTATCAATTAGGGTCCGTTCTTTATGGGCGGTTGGTGGTCCCCGCGACGACGACCAAGTGGGTCCGCTTAGAATGTAATCTTGGACCAATTTGAAAAAAAAAAAAATTACATCGGGTGGATGATGTTTTGTTCTAATTTAAGTAAGATAAATTTTTAAATAAATTTAATCTCCTATATTATTTAAAATGATATAATATTATGTATTTTATTTTTTTATTTTTATTATTAATATAAATATAATATATATATATATTATTTTATAATTAATTTAATATATAATAGATGAAATTTATCTAAAAATTTTTTATTTAACTAATATAATTATACAACTATTAGCAAATATAAATTGTATCTTTTTAGTTTACCACATACCTAGTTAAGATAAGAAAAATCCAGAATTCATAAATTTTATAAATAATAAAAATCTTAATTTATATAAAATAAAAGTAAACATATATTTCATGAGATAAAAAAAACAAGATAAAAGTTAGGCTTAAATCATATTTAGTTTCTAAAAACGTTTTTTTTTTTCGCCATTTAGCTCTTGGATCAATTTTTAGTTCATTTAATTAATTGAACTCTATTTTTAGTCTATTTTACTATCTATTTAATTTATAAATTGAACATATAATCTATTGTTGTTGATATAATATTATTAACTAAATTAAATATTTTTTTATCATATCAATATGGTAAATATATTTTATGAATTAAAAAAAAACAAACTAGATGAAAAAAAATTTAAATAATTAAATAGATTTAAAATCACTGTAGAGGGTAAACGATAAAAACGAAATCCTAAGGACGAGCTTGATTTAAGCCTAAAAGCAAAGTAGGCTCAAGCATGGCTATTGGCTTGTTGCTTTGTTGATTAGGTCGGGCGGCGAAGTCAACTTGCCTTCCAACGTCTATATATCTTTTTTTTATTGGTGTGGTTTACCAAAAATGTAGGCGTCATTTGACTAAGAGGCTAAAAACGGATTATATTATATAGATTCTAGTAAGAGAAATAATAATATTATTTGTTTCTATTTATTTTATACTAATTTAATTTAATTTATTTATAATTTGTATTTTATTTTTAATAATTTTTTCAGATGCTTATTCAATAATTAACTTATACTGTTAAATTTAATTTGTTAAATAATATAATAAACTTTAGATATTAAAATTTTGATATTGTATACCAATTTTAGTGTAAAAAAAGCATTGAAACAAAGTATTGTCAGTATTTCTTTTCTTGTGAAACATTCGCTGTCGTTGAGTTTATCTTTTCTTCTTTTTTTTTTTTTTTCTCTTAAATCAAAAGTCGTTGAGTTTATCTTATTTGCTAACAAAAACTTATTTTTAATTTATCTACAATTACTAGATGCAGATAATGATGTAATGGAAAATTAACATATAATTATAGTTTTTGAAGAAAAGTAAAACTTTTTTTTAGAACGGATTATATATATATATATATATATATTAGATTGGAGGTTGTAGATTCAATATCCAAACTCTACGTAACATACTAATATATCGTATTATTTTGTGGTATATGTATGAATAAGTGCTGTAATGTTGTTATCACACATTCAGTTCTACCATTGGAATTACTCTCCTGTCTTATCAGAAAGACAGATTTCAGAGTTCATTAAGTTACATATATTCCAATTTACATGGAATGTAATATTCATTTTATATAGATTTTTGGATTTATTTCATACACTTATATCCATACACATTTGATACAAAGGCATCTCTTTTTTTAAAAAAAATAAAATATTACCTTTTATTATAAAAAATAATTATATTATATATATATATATGTATTTTTTTATATTAAAATTATATTATGGAAAGTGGATGAAAAAATATTAATAATATTTCTCTTTATTAAATTAACGGCTCGGTCATATGAATTTATCATTTTTTTTGGGTACCCGTTGTCCCTTTAAATTCATTTTTTGTTCAATTTGCTCTCTCAAACTGACATCATAGTCTGAATTACATTAAAAATATAAAATCACATTTCAACTACCATATCAGCATATGAGACATTGTTATATTTTTAAAATTTTACAAAGAGCAAATTGAATAAAAATTAGATTTCAGATAGCAACCGGTGCTAAAAACTGATTAAGAGGGCTAAATTGGCAAATTTATATAGATGAGTTATGCCTAAATTAAATTTTCATGTATTTTGAAGCAGTGGCGGAGCTAGACCCCATTGCTTAGGAGGGGCTAAATTTTATATACAGATTTTTTTATGATTCAATTAAATTATTGATACGTAAATAAATTTTAAAAAAATGATAAATATTATTCATTAAAAAAATATAAAACTAGATTTAATAACTGTGAAAATAAAAAAATATATATTTTAAAATATTACAAATAAAACTATATAAAAATAAAATCAAAGTTCATAATTATCCTAAACGATTACTTATATTCTGAAAACCTTGTACAATTAACTCATTGTTAATGTTGTTAAAAACATCATTTTCAATGTATGAAATCAAACATTCATTTATCTAACCATCTCCTATCCGATTATGCAAACGACTTTTTACAAATTTCATTGTAGAAAATACCTATCCATAGTGGCCTCTCTACAGTTGCAGTAACAACTATTAAGATAAATGTTAATTTCATGAATAAATAGATCAATAGATACATAATATGTCTTCTTGTCTCAATCAACTCAACTAAACTTCCAATATTTTTCAAATTTGCAAAATTACTACTAAAGCACGTGTCAATTATATGAATTTTAAGTTGATTAAAAGTGATATCAACTAAAGAAAAAATCATTTGAATAAAATTGAGCAAAACAAATCAATTTTTACTTATTAAAAGCTGCAAATAATTATCAGAACTAAGACATTTCATACAAAATAATAATTCAGTAGTTATCTCGGCAAACCGATCATTAAACTTTTGAAGTTGCATATCAAAAACACTATAAAACAAATTCATTTTATGGTGATGTAAATTTATAACTATTTGAGCTTTACGTCGTAACATTTTTTTTGAGTATATAAACATCATCCATATTAGAAATATCAATGTATCTTGTTTTAGTGCAAAATGATATGACTTTTTATAACAAAAATAACAACATTCATCTCTCATTAATTGCATTCAATTTTTGCAAATTTTAACTTGAGTTATAGCATTTACAGTATTCTTATTTTTTTCTCTGCAATACTAATAATATTTCATTTGTCACTCCCAATATATTTTTCTTTAAATGCAAAGTAAATGTAAAATTGAAAGTTTGCACCAAATCTAAAATCCCATTAACTTCAGCCTTTTGATCTGGAGTGTTACCATCTTCCACAATGTATTCTAAAACATCAAAAATAACATAAAAGTTTAAAATTAAATTTAACAAGATATCATAATGTAAATTCCAACGAATATCACATAATCTTTTAAACATAATTTCTTGATTTAGACATCACCTACTAAGAATAAACTTTAGTGATAAAATTATATCTCCACTAATTAAATGCTTATCATTAAAAATTGAAATATTAGAAATATGTATTTATTTATTAAGTATATATATTTTTCAGTTAATTAATTATAACTTATCTAAATCCATTTTTTAACATCACTTACCCCTATCTATTTTTTTTATAAGGGGCAAATATTAAGAATAATATAAATTTTAAAAATTTAACTATAGCCCCCTTAACTGAATATGGCTACGCCACTGTTTTGAAGCACCTATGAATGTCATGTTAATGCATCTTTCTACAAACATAGTAGTTTTATTTATTTTTTTTTTTTCATTTAAAAATGCATCAATAATTTCTAAAAAATTTTAACAATACAATTAACAAAAAGAAAGAGTTTTAAGTCTAGAGTGACAAGTGAAATTTCGATCAATTTTCCACATCAAAAACCAGTAAACTGATCCAAGTTTGCGCCATGGAATGAAATACATGTACGCAATCAAGAAACAAAGATTCATCATCCTTCCATTATTAAATCAAATGTGATGATTGGAGATCAATTAACAAATACTAGACATTCACCCTCTATCTATAAGCAGCAATTAATTTTTATATCAACAGTTCAGGCAAAATGCCAAAATCAAACAAGTCATTTAAGTTACCTCCATACTTTCGTCAGTTTGATTTGCAGTTACTTTCAATCTTCGACATTGCTGAGAGCAATAATTTATCTCCAAAATGCTCTGCAGTATTCCTACCGCATTTTACTGCATCCGCATGTTTATTATTGTAATAGGGTTTTTGTGTCCTTGTAAAACTATCCCCACATGTCATGCCCAGTTCTTCATTAGCCAAATGCATCTCAGTAAACACGAGCTTTAGGCGGGAATGACTCAACCTCATCGTCTAATGTGTTCATGTGTACTGGCCTGTAATCGAGTCGGACCTTTTCATTCTCCCAATATCTGCCATATGAAATGAAGAAATCTATGAGAATAAAATTTAATACAAAAGAAAATCAACCACGGTCCCCAGATATTCTACTGGCTACATATATGTAAATTTAACTTAGCAGTTACTACTTGCAAGTCCATTTATCACAGCCTAAAACTACTAACAACCCATTTATCAATGTTAGTTGATGTGTTTAGGACTGCCAAGCTGGAAGTCTGCGTGTCCAAGTCCAAATGAGCTAGAGAGTTGGCTAACACTTAGCTAGAGAGCTAGCTAACACCAATGAGGAGTATCAAGAGCAGTATTTAGAAATGTTTGGCTCTAGCTGTCATATCCTTGCTTTCATTAGATGATTAGATTTCCTTTCTTGTTAACTGATTCAAATTAGTTCAGATTCTTAGAAATCAGTTGGTTGTTACTATTTTTATGTTCCATGATTCTAGGACCTTAATTTTAATAATTTGTTTCTTATCCTTGTATTTAAGTTGCTATAATTTTTCTTTAGCAATACAATTTCATTCGAGTTTCTTTTCTTTATTTTCTCCTCTCATTTGTGTAGTATAAAACTAACAATTGGTATTAGAGTCAGGTTCTTGAGGGAGTCTAAATCTCAAATGTAGGCAATGTGCCTGGAAACTTATTTGGAGGCCCTACACCTTGAAAAGCTGATGAAGAGAATTATGAAAATCCTATGCTTTCAACTTATCCTACAATGGTTCAAGAACTTTGGGAAGCTAATGAAGAGAAATGTCTATCCATGAAGTCTAAATCTCAAATGTGGTCAGTAGACATATTATGAAATTCTTGTGCTTCTAGCTAACCCTTTAATGGTTCAATTGAAAACTCATAAAGAAAAGAGGACAAGGAAGTCAAAAGTGAAGCTTCGTATTTCAAGCTCCCAAACAAAGAGTGTTGGAAAGTAGTGTTTTCATGTTTTCAACTCCCAAAAAAAGGAGTGTTGGAAAGATGTGTTTTGGATCTGTCAACCCAAAGGACACGTGCAAAGCTACTGCTCCTAAGCGTGATGTTGTGCTCATCAATTTGTTGGCTTGAAATTTTATGTTATTTAGTTCCCAATTAAATGGAATTAGATTTTGATTAATTGTAATCATAGCACGATTTGCTTCCATGATCTTAGTGATTTGAATGTGATTCTCCATATTTTTATGACCTTAATCTTAGTGATTTGGTTTTAGTTTTTCTATATAAGTTGCTGTAAATTTGTTGATTAATTAAGGATTTTAGTTTTTCATTCCTTCCTTTACTCTCTTCTTTTTTTTTTTTAAAATAATATTTGGTCTTAGAGCTCTCTTCTTTAAGGGACCTATGATTGCCTTATTTTCATGGAATCCGAAGCCAATTTTTTTGCTATTACTCCATTAGTTTTTTATGGATCTAATTATCAAATGTGGACAATACGTATGAAGACATACATGGAGGCTTTGGATCTCTGTGAAGTTGTAGAAGAGGATTATGCAGATCCTGTGCTTCCAGCATGGCTTAGCTAAATGCTTTTAAGGAGAAGAAAACAAAGAAATCAAAAGCAAAGGCTGAATTGCAGCTGTCAGTCCTACAATCTTCACTAGAATTGTCCCTAAAGTCAGCAAAAGAAATATGGGATTACCTGAAAGAGTATGAAGGTGACAAAAGGATAAAGAGCATGCAAGTACTAAATCTCATCAAGGAATTTGAACTACAGAAGATGAAGGAGTATGAATCCATTAAAGATTATTCAGAAAAGCTTATTGGAATAGCTAATAAGGTCAGACTACTTAGAGCTGAGTTCAAGGATTCAAGGATCGTTGAGAAAATCCTAGTTACAATCCCTAAAAGGTATGAGGCCGCAATCTCAGCCTTGGAGAACACTAAGGATTTGACAAGGATTTCTTTGGCAGAGCTGCTAAATGCTCTTCAAGCATAAGAGCAAGGGAGGCTAATGAGAGAAGCCTCACTAGTTGAAGGAGCCCTTGTTGCCAAACATCAAAGTGCTAATAGAAACAAGTAGAAGCATAAGAAGGATGGTGAAAGCAGTGACATTAATTCTAGCTCAAATGCAAAAGAAAAGGATGGTCACAAAAGATATTATCCTCCGTGCCAGCACTGTAATAGGAAAGGACACCCACTTTCCAAGTGTTGGAGAAGATCAGATGCCAAATGCATAGTGTCAGCAAATGGGGCATTAAGCCATCATCTGCAATTCAAGGAATCAACAGCCTGAAGAAGAAGGCAAGGCTGCTGACCGAGAGGAGGAAGATCATCTTTTTGTTGCTACTTGCTTCACCAGTCTTGACTCACCAGATTGTTGGTTGATTGACAGCAACTACATAAATCATATGACATACAACAAGAAGTTTTTCACTAAATTGAATGAAGCTACCTCATCAAAGGTCAGAGTTGGAAATGACACCTATATAGCAGTAAAAGGTATAGGTATTGTTGCAATTTCAACTTCCTCAGGTACGAAATTAATCTCAAATGTATTATTTGTTCCTGATATTAATCAAAATTTGTTAAGTGTGGGCCAACTAATCCAAAAGGGATATAAAGTACTATTTGAGAACAATCAATGTTTGATAAAAAATGCTACTGCCAAAGATGTTATCAGAGTCAAAATGCAAGGAAAGAGTTTTGCACTCAATCCATTACTACTTTCTCTATGAACAATGACTATGAAAAAAATAAGTCAAAAGATCAGCTCATATACTTCAACAACTGTGAAGATGAAAAAGCAAAATCAAAACAAGAACAAAAGGTTGCAATGGAGGAGGAGCTCCCTATGATAGAAAAGAATCGAACCTAGGAGCTGGTGAGCAAACCCTAATCAGGAAGCAAAGAGGGTCTGGTTCAACAATTCAAAAAGGAAATGATGGAGCTCTTTGAGATGACAGATTTGGGAATGATGAGTTTCTTCTTGAGAATGAAAATTAAGCAAAATGATTTTGAGGTTTTCATCTGCCAAAAGAAATATGCCAAGGAGATATTAAAGTTCATGTTTAATAAGTGCAAGGGATTCAACACTCCTACGAGCTCCAAGGAGAAGCTCAACAGAGAAGATAGTGCAGAAAATATTGATCAAGCAAAATTCAGAAGCATGATTGGTTGCCTTATGTATCTCACTGCAACAAGGTCTGATATTTTTAATGTAACGAGTGTTTTATCTAGATTCATGCACTATCCAAGTGAGTTGCATTTCAAAGCAGCTAAGAGTCCTTCAATATGTCAGAGCCTCATGACTTTGGAATCAAGTATAGAAAAGGCAAAGAGTTGAAATTGACTGAATATTCAGCCAGTGACTGCGGTGGCTCTGTGGATGACTTAAAGAGCACTTCAAAACATAAGGAAAACACTGTGATTTTTGTGGATAGTCAAGCTACTATAGCTATTTCAAGGAATCCAATGTTCATTGGGAAGACAAAGCACTTTAACATCAAACTTTTCTTCCTTATAAAAGTTCAACAAAATAGAGAAGTGAAGTTGGCCTTCTGCAAGTCAGATTGTCAAGTATCAGACCTGTTCACCAAACCTTTGCCAATTAGCCGGGTTGAAGAGCTTAGAGAAAAGCTTGGTGTTTGCAGCTCCTAAACAAAGAGGAGTGTTAGTTGATGTGTTTAGGACAACCAAGCTGGAAGTCCGTGTGTCCAAGTCCAGATGAGCTAGAGAGTTGGCTGACACTTAGCTAGAGAGCTGGCTGACACTTAGCTAGAGAGCTAGTTGAAACCAAGGAGTGTTAAGAGCAGTGTTTAGGACTGCTTGGCTCTAGCTGTCATATCCTTGCTTTCATTAGATGGTTAAGTTTCATTTCTTGTTAACTGATTCAACTCAATCCAGATTCTTAAGAATCATTTGATTGTTTCTATTTTTATGTTTTATGATTCTAGGACCTTAATTTCAGTAATTTGTTTTTTATCCTTGTATTTAAGTTGCTGTAATTTTTCTTTAGCAATACAGTTTCATCGGAGTTTCTCTTCTCCATTTCTCTTCTTTTCTCTCATTTGTGTATTACAAAACTAACAATCCAAGCCCTCAGTCTGTCTGGATTTCTCCATCCCCAACAATAGCTCTGAAATGCCCCGCCAGAGGTATACAAGGCAATTAAAAACAGTAGGAGCTCATGTGACAAACTTGAGAGGTATAATCATTAAGAAAAAAATATAACTAAACTCAATTCTCCAACAGTTACAATACTGAAAATTCCAGAAAGCTAAACCCTATTACGACAGAATTGGATATAATTGTAAAACATGCCAAATTTCATGAAATTTTTTACTAGGCCTTAAATACTTAATGCCACAAAGCCTCACCCCATGTCAAAAATTAAAAATTGCTGTTCTAGAAAAATAAATAACTAAGAACTTGAAACCAGATCCAATGCCATTCTATACGAGACAAATTTGCTCGGTTCAAAGTCCAAAATTCTGGCAACGGTAGACCTATAACCTAGATTCAAATCTATGTAAATTTCTGGTTCAGTGGAAATAGAACTTACCCCAAAGTGTGTTTCATCCAATTTTCATCATCTCTTTTCTGCAGAACAAGACGAAATTTAATTTATTAAGAAAACTTGGAGTAAAATATCAATAACTAAAATAGACCCAGACTCACAGTAAAGTCTTCACGGGCATGTGCTCCTCTGCTCTCTTTTCGGGCCTCAGCAGAATGCATTGTGATACAGGCATTTATCAAAAGGTTTTCCAATTCTATGGTCTCTATCAAGTCAGAGTTCCTGTCAAAAGATACCAGGACGTAAGCTCATTGAATAGACGAGTCAGAAAAAAAAATAATTTGATCTTTAAACTCAATTACATACCATATTAAACTTCGATCCTTGATCTTCACATCATGAAAGCTTTCCCATGCCTTGTCAATCAGCTGACAACCTGCAGTAGCAAGTAGGAGGAAGCAGCCAATTCAGGGAAATATGCTAATAATAGCCAACTGAATAAAAATTGCAATAGTGTGTACGCAGGCAACTACCAAACAGAAAATTGGAGCAAGAGGACTGGCCTTCACTTAATCCAAATACAAAAGACGAGGAAAGAAGAGAGGAAGGACGGAGGTGGGATAGGAAAATAAGGGAAACAAAAGGGGTGCCTGCAATGCACAAGGCTCCCTACTTTGTGAAGGATTGGGAATGGTTATTTATTGCATCCAGCTTTTCTTTCGCATTTTTGCAAAAAGCTATTTTCACTACCTGAAGCCATCAAGTTCCAGTCACAGAGAGCAGCAAGCTCACCACTGCGTCAATGACCATGAACATGGGTAAAAAGATGGAAGCAGCACAAACATCCACAATATTGCACCAAAAAAATCACCCACAAAACTAGGGAATTGGATTTTTTGATGAGAATTTATCAACTGATGTAAATTAAAGTACCTTCGTCCAATGTTTCTTGTGTGCGGAAAACAGCAGCATTATTTTGCATTACTCTCTGCATATTTAACCGAATTTTTGAAGTGGGAATTGGTCCATTTGAGTTCCTTAATTTGTCTAGCCATGCAATTGTCCTCTCTCCAGCATCCTTCTCCAAAGGCCTCTGTTTCTCTCCTGCGAAGTTGGAAAGGTGTAAATTCTCGGTCCCTGTTTTTCAATAGGGAACTAGATTCTCTTAGCTCATTAGCTATAACCTGGTCTTTGGATCTCTGCAACTCTATTTGCACAAGCTCGACCAAAGACTACGATGTCAAGCAGAGAATTTGCGCCAAGTCGATTGGCACCATGAACTGATGCACAGGCTGCCTCTCCAGCGGCCATCAGTCCAGGAACTACAGCATCAGGATCATTGCCTTTAATTGTAACTACCTAAAGAATGAATAAGCACATAAATTAAGAAAGCATGCGAAGACCAGACAATGCTAAGTTACTTATACTTTATAACAACAGTGAAATAAAAAAGTCATTGTATCATTTCACTTTGGGGGGAAGACTTCTCACTCATTTCATGTTGTTTTTTTTTTCTCCCTTAAACGCTATCTTGGTAGCATAATATTAATCATAAAGCATCCACAGTTTCAACTACACTCATGTCTCTCTTAGTATGAAGCCTCAAATTGGTCATAAATGTAAATACTAGTAATAAAAGATATTAATATATGTCGCTAACCTCTCCATGGTAATTTGTGGGAATTCCTCCCATATTATAGTGCACTGTAGGTAGCACGGGGATAGGTTCCTTGGTAACATCCACACCAGCAAAAATGGCAGCGGTTTCAGAAATACCAGGAAGCCTTTCTTTCAGTACATCTGGAGGCAAGTGATTTAAATGTAGATAGATGTGATCCTTCAAAGGTCCTGTAGGGAAAAAACACATCAACCTTGCTTTAAATGCAAAAATCACTATTGATGCAAGAAATTAGGAATGGCATAGTTCCAACAAGAAGTTAAAAGAATTTTTACCAGCACGCTGTTATGCAACACGCAGGTAGTTGTGCAAATAACTTAGAGAAGAGCACAGTTAAACAGCATAAACATTTATTGCTACAGAAACATCATAAATGAAACAAAAATTTAGCATTCTTGTAGAACTAAGACCATAAACAATTTTCAGTTGTTCAACATCTATATACATTATTCAAGACTGAAAACTCATCAACTCAAGGCTTTAAGCAATAAAGACATACAACTAATAAATAGAGATCCCAGTATTAAATAAAACTAGAATAAAATTGTCTCCTACAATATGAAAGTATCTAATCATGGAACAGGATTATACCCATACCACGCCCCTCCCGTATCTCCATGGTCATAGATCTTGAAACAACATCTCTTGATGCAAGATCCTTTGCTGTAGGAGCATACCTTTCCATAAATCGCTCACCTTCACTATTTCTTAGAATACCGCCTTCGCCCCGAGATCCTTAGATATGCAGAAAAGATAAGGATGAATTTCAACAAGCAGTAAGCCAGAGTCATAATCAACTGATTGGATAAAGTAAAAAATTGTAGAAAAGGAGTGTACAGTATCAACCTTCAGTAATAAGGCAGCCAGCACCATATATGCCTGTAGGATGGAATTGAACAAATTCCAGATCCTGCATAAAGAATGCATTAAGAAAAAGGTATATTTCTCACAACTACACTTAGACTCACTTTAAGATTACGAAACAGTACAAACCTGGAGAGGGAGCCCAGAACGTGCGACCATAGCATTGCCATCTCCTGTGCATGTATGAGCTGAGGTTGCAGAGAAGTATGTTCTTCCATAACCCTGTAAGAAACAGATAATATTAAATATAGAC
Organism: Balakata baccata; assembly: GCA_949630135.1. Classification (NCBI taxonomy): domain Eukaryota; kingdom Viridiplantae; phylum Streptophyta; class Magnoliopsida; order Malpighiales; family Euphorbiaceae; genus Balakata; species Balakata baccata. The sequence goes on along the minus strand of CATIWF010056813.1, from coordinate 50,348 downwards.
CGACCACAACAAGAAATTCTCTTTTCAAGCATATGAAATAAGATAAAACCAGCTATGGATACAGTACCCCAGTAGCCAGGATTGTTGAAGCAGCATGGAACCGATGTAATGTTCCATCCTCCATATTCAATGCAATTACTCCTTGGCAACTACCTGTATACCGGATGCCAATTATCAGTGAATTTTCTACACATGCAACCTCCAAGCGAACAAAAAGCAAAAAGAATGTTTTCACTAAGGGAATGGCCACAACTAAGACAATTGCATACAGACAATATGTTAATATACAAATAAGAACATTGTAACAAAAGCTAAATTTTAATTCAGCTAAGCATACCTCAATAGAAGACAAATAAGAAGATAAATCTATGATTGACATAATGTGAGATGAGAAATAGAAAAATACTAAAATAAACATTAGAGAGGTATATGATGACCATGAATTAATCCAAGGACATTCATCCAATGATATAGCTGCTAAACTCAACCCAAATAAACCTTAATCCCAAATTAGAACATGTTAGTTAATAGATTCTTTACATCCATTCAACCCTGTTTAACACTGCCTTTTCCTAAAGACTTGGGCCAGTTAAATCCTTTTTCACTACAGTCTCTCATGTCAACTTGGGCTGTCTACTTGCTTTTTCATCTCTTAAAGCATCAAAAGGCTCCAGCTTTTATAACAATGAACGATCCATGATGTATTCATCCAACAAATTCAATCTCCATTCTCAACATTGGTTTTTTTCCTTCTTTCTTTCCATTTTTTTTCTTTCAATCGGTGTCACTTTCCACTTAGTGAGACAGCATCTCATATTCACAAAGAATATTGTACACCAATTTCAAGATGAAGAGAGGTTGAAGCTTCTCCAAACGCAAAACCCCTGGGTGCATATAATCCCACATTTCATTCTACCCCCATCAATTTATCCACTGTTGCACAGTGTAGCTTTGTTGGCTAAGGGGATTCTGATAGTGGGAGGATATTTTGTCAACTTCTTTTTCCTCTTATACTTCTATATAAAGGAAAAACCCCTAGATTTGTAGGTGACTGTTTTTACATAGTGAACAAACTTGCCAGTGGAAAAACATCTAAAAATTATCATGTTTTCACTTTTGTATCATTTTCCTACACTTGTCGCAGAGTCTGTTAGTGAATTGTTTCTAACACCACCTTCTAGAGAATATGTTCATTTTTTTTGTCCATACAATCCTTATATTCTCCACATCAAATTTTATGTCTTTTTTGCTATAACAATCTTTTGTATATAGTTTCTTCACCACCTAACATAAAATAGCATACAACATAGTTGGCTAAATTACAGTCTCAAAAGGCTACTGTTCCGACTTGGCTAATCTTTTGTAATCGTATTGGTCTTCTGTTTCATTTCTCCATTTCACACATCCTGCTATCATCTAAAGATGGCATCCACTCCCTTTGTGTAGAGCTTGCAGTCTCTGTACCTCCACACTATCCAAGCTAACCCCAGTTTTGGATATTGCCTTTCCAGAGTCAATTAGAATGCAAAAAACACATTTTAGTTCTACTTAACATGAAACTCTCAGACTTTATTCATTGAATTTTCCAAATCTTCCTAAATATAGAAATTCAAAACTGTTTTTGCAATAAAAGCATGAATTGTATGTCCACACTAATTATGAGTGCATGAGTGGACTCTTAGTCCAAACAATTTTTCTGCTGCAGTGACCAATAATTGAGAATACATACTTTTCCCTACTTCCGACCAAGTCTTTAGGATCATGCATGATGCTTTAAAGACACGTATCTAGGGGCTTAAATAGATAATATGCCTATAGACATTTTCATGATGGTCAAATCAAAGTCATATCAAAACCTTTAGGACACACAAGACAGAAAAAAATTCAGTCCCATGGCAAATTACATATCTGGCTCTCTTAGCAGACTCATATCACCTAACAATTAATCATGGTGGTGCAAAGCATATTAAACATACCGTCACTATTCATTATCAGGTCCAAAGCAAAGTATTCCACATAAAATTGTGTATTATGTTTCATAGCTTGACCATAGAGAGTATGCAGGAGTGCATGCCCAGTTCGGTCAGCAGCACATGCACAGCGATATGCTTGTCCACCTATAGCAAATACATTATCGAGAACCCAACATCAGAAAGCTACAGATAAATCATGCAACTAAGAGACTGACTGTCTGGTTTTCCAGTTAGTTTCACCTTTCCCAAAATCCAGACTCTGACCACCAAATGCACGTTGATAAATCCGTCCATCTTCTGTTCGAGAAAAAGGTAAACCATAGTTCTCAAGTTCAATGACAGCCTTCGGTGCCTCTCTGCACATGTATTGAATAGCATCCTGATCTCCTGTGGAAATATCCTTGGACATCAATGTACAGTAAAGTAAAACATTCAGGGAAAAACCCAAAAGAAAAAAAAAAGTTATACAACAGAGAAGCATCAGTATGCAAATTGTTTGAAGTTCATATCCCATAGAACAAAAGCTGTCACTCAAAAATACAAGTGCATTTCAGACTGGGAAGTAAATTAAGGTGGGCATTCTATTGCACGTAGAATCATTTCAATAAATACATGAGAAACCAAGACACTGGCATTGCTCTACGATGCTGTACCAATTTATCATCTAATGAACAGAAAGGGAGGAAAAAAGAAAAGAAAAGCAAAATTGAAAAACATTTCAACAAAACCATCCATCTCATAAAGCAAGATAATTGCTTCATACTCTCTCAGGTTCCCATTTTTCCAATCCTTAAGTAATAGAGTTCAATTCTATGTTTGAAAAGTGGACTTACCTAACCAGTCACTTCCCTTGACAGTGTCATACATGTGCCATCTCCAATCATCTTCCGTCATATTTCCCAAAGCAGCATTGATGCCACCCTGCAGCATTTGCCCTAAAACTTTTAGCTACACATGAGACAAAAACAGTGCAGAATATGCATAATTTGTATTGAGTGCTTATTAAGGGACGGTTAGACAGGAATAATTATGCCCAATCCAACAGATAATTTAATTAGAAATATCAAATAGAAAAGAGGAAGCAGATGTTCTCATGTATGATCCACCAATATGGGGCCAAGGACCATCCAATAATTAATTAAAATTGAAAATATGGATCCTCCACACGCATGATAGCACTAATAATCCAGGAACTCTTAACAAAATTCCTTAAAGAAGCATAGAATAAGAATGATTTCATGAAACCAAAATGCAGATCCAACCATCCAGATAAACATATGAATAAATTATCAATTATCTAAATTCCTACCTGAGCGGCAACAGTGTGTGAACGAGTTGGGAAAAGCTTGGTAATGCAAGCAGTGTTGAATCCATGCTCTGAGAGTCCTATGGCAGCCCTCAACCCTGCACCACCTGCTCCCACCACTACTGCATCATATGTATGATCGACAATGGTGTATGAGGATCGGCCCCCCTACAAAACCAAAACCAAATATAACTTCTTAACCAAAAAGAGTTTAACCAGCTAAAAGCCCTTTGACAATGAAAGATAAATGATTGCCATATAACATATAGAGATAAAGTCGAAATACTTGTTCAGGTAAAATAAATTTTTTGTACCAAAACTTTGGCACTTGTATCAAAATGGTACCAAATCTTTATTTTGTATCAATTTAGAATCATAACTTTACAATTTTAATTCAGAATGGTACCAAATGTTTGTTTTGTATCAATTGAGTACTACATCTTTACAATTCTATTTTTGATGAAAATACCTACAATATTCATGATAGAATTTGTCTGGTGTGGGTACCAAAAATACACTTATCATAGCATTTTTTTATGGCATATAACGTGATATGATATATTTCCAGTATCCACGTTTCTAGTATCCACATTGGACAAATACTTTCGTCTGAAAGATGTGGTAAGAAATTGATACAAAATAAAAATTTGATAATTATGAAATAAATTTATAAATATGCAATACTAAATTGACACAAAATAAATAGTTGTTACCATTTTGATACAAATATCAAAGTTTTGTTATCAAAAATTTATTTTACCCATACTTGTTCCAAGACTAACAGAAAGTTAATCTCTACTAAACCAATTGAATGGGTTTCGTCATTTTTACCTTTTCTCGTTACAATCAATAGAATAACAGAAAACAAACAGAGAAATGAGGAAAAGACTGAGATAAGAAATAAAATGGAATAAAATAAACAACGCAAACCCATTAAAAACCCTAAAAATTCCTTCAGAATCGGAAATGGGCTAATATCGAATTAGGAAAAAAGAGAAGGAAAGAGAGCGACAAACCAATTCAGTAGAGAAAAATCTGGAAACATGAGATCTAAGAGAGCCATTAAAGATCGATTTCCTTGAAGAAGAAGAAGAAGGAAGGCGAAGGCCACGACCTACGCAACGCCACATCTCTTCGCATCAAAAAAGAAGAATCGCTGCTTTTTTTTTAAGAAGGAGAAGAGAAAGTGCCGATAAAGCAAGGCAAGCTGACTCTAAAAATGGTGAGGGACTGTAGCTAGCCATCACTGAATACTTATTGTCACGGATCTCACATCGGTTGGCTTTGGAGTTGATTCTGGATTTATAAGCGGGTGCGCTGCACTTCCTTACAAGCTAGTTTTTGGAAGAGAGGGTAATGTCCGGTGACATTATGCATGCGATTCGGCAAGAAAGTAATTAGCCTTTGCCCTTGACATTCCCAACAATTTACGAAAATGATCTTCTATGAATATGTAACTTCTTCCTCTAAAGTCAATTTTTGATTGAGGTATTTAATAACTAGAAATTAGATTTTGATTATAAAAATTGAGATTTCAATATTCATAAAATTCAGTTTTCAGTATACAATTTGCATAAAAAACTTTCAATATTAAAATAATTCTATTATTTATTTTTTAAATATTATATATATATTTTTTAATTCATATCAAATATAATATTGAAATGAATTTAATTTAGTTTGACAGTGATGTGACATTTTAAATTTTTTTTAGTTAAATTATATAAACAGTTTCTATATTGAAAGTACGTTTATATTGATTTAGTTATATATATATAAATTTAGCCTACGCCCTACTTATTTTGAGTAGATATATTTATATTTATGTAAATTCAGAACCTTTTGATATATTGTTTTGCATAAATATATGTATTTTTTTAACTAATATCACATTATTTAAAAAAATAAATATTACATATACATATTAATATATGTCAGCAGTGCTAAATTAAAAAAAATTAGATTTTAAGTGTCATATTAGTGTCAAACCAAATTAATTTCCTTCTGAAGTTATATTTGATATAAAATTAAAATAATATAAATTTAAAAGTTAAAAAAAATAAAAAATAAAAATATTTTGATACTAAAATGAAAATTTATGATTTTTTTTTAATTTTTCCTAAATTTTAAAAATAACAATACTATTTGTTTCAATTTATTTTATACTAATTTGTTTTAGTTGTATTATAATATTTATACTTTACAAATTTAACAATACAAGTACGTGGATTAATAAAATATAAATCTTTTAATGCATATTAGATAAAAATAAAAATAAAAATATGTGAGGTAAATAACATTTTCTTTTTAAAAACTGATTTTTTAAAATTTTTAATTACTGACTTTGACTTTTATTATTAATAGAGACAATAAAAAATTGATTGAATTTCTAAAAATAAATACTTATTGTTATTGATTTATCCGTTGTTCCACAATTAGAGTATCACCGTCTCTATATTTTACTTTTTGTGTATTCTAAAAGTATTTCTACTTTTTTCCTTACTTATTTTATATTCTAAATTTTACATTCTCTTTCATCAGTATTAAATAGCTATTAAAAATTTTTAAATAATATTTTTTTATTATACTATATTTTTTCATTTTATTTTTAGATAGTTTTATTAATAAAAAATTAAAATAGAGAATGAAATAAAAAGTAATATTGAAATTTATATAATTTTTAAAATAAACTAAAATAAAGAGTGAATTTTTTATAATATAATAAAAAATGAGATAGAAAGTATTGCTAAGAATGTTTTTAAAATTTGTAAGTTGTTAACTAAAATATATTTTAATTAGCTAAATCAGTCTGAAGGATTTCATTTTAACGATTGTTCAGTAATATTCATACATTCTTGTAATTCCTCTTTTTTTTTTTTACTGACAATTTTTTTTATTTGCAAAAGCCACTTTCATTTTTTTATTAATAATTTTTTTGAGATAAATTGAAATTCATTATTAATTAATCAAATTAGAATTTCATAATTGAACTAAAAAGAAACCATCTTGCATGCTCATCATCCGAGGCTTCTTTCATTATTTATAAATTTTGAGGCCTTTTTTGTTTTTCTATCCAACAGTTTTCCTCCTAAGCTAATTTTTATATAGAATAAAAAATTAATTTAGAAGCAAATGTTATTAACGTAATTCAATTACATAAATAATATGTAAGTTTTGGGTTAGTTTGATTCAAATATTGGGTAAAACATATTATTATTAGGAAAAATTACTATTTATTTTGTGTAATTTGATATGATAAATATACTAGTATCTTTAAAATTTGAAAATTAGACGATTTGTTTCTATAATTTGATTTAATACACTCATAAAAAAAATATTTTCTTTTAGTTAGAGATACTAATATAATAAATCAAATTTATATAGAATATTAATGTAATATGTCAAAATTCTACAAAATAATGTAATTTTCAAATTTTATGGTAACTATATCAAACTAAAACTAAAGAGGGCAAATTATATTCTTATTATTATTATTAGAAAACAGAGTATTTTAGGACCATTAGATTATCAATTTTTAATTTCAACCATTCATTATCAATGGATGAGATTAAAAATTTATAATCCAACAGTTTTAAAACACCTTATGTAAATTACACAGGATGGATCTTAAAAATTCTCATTAGAAAATTACACTTAATGGACTTTTGATACAGTGGATTTCTCAATCGATTCATTGGTTAGGTTGATTTATGGATATTGGTATGAACGGACACACGCTATTGCTATTTTAGCCGCAACTGTACTTGGAAATTTTTTGATGAAAATATGGCCACGTTTTCTTTAAAACCCACCCATTTCATTAAAAAGCAGCACAGGGATCAGCAAATTAATCAGGCCAGCAGGACGGTGTGAAACCCAATTACATGACGTTCCTACTTTTTTTTATGTTTTTGACAAAATTTTCATTTCTCTTAAATTTATATTGCAATCTTACAGTGAATGTAGAAAAATAAAATAAAACTCCAACCATTAAATAATTTTGATTCCGAATAAAACATTACCTTCCAAATTTTAAAAATATTTTATACTCATGGTTCAAATTCACAGCTCTCTCTCATCTATTGGAGTAGAGTATTTTTAAAATAGACTTAATTACTAAAAAAAACTAAGGAACTTTCACCATTTTAACAAAATTAGCACCACTTAAAAGTAATTACAGATAAATATACAAACTATTCACTATTTGAACAAATCTAGCTTCCCATAAAAAAACAATAACTATTGCTTACGTGATCAACGGTTTTCTTAAAAAACAATAACAAATGACGGGTCACTAAAAAAAAAAAAAGACTTTAATAATTTTGATTTGCACGAAGTAAACTCATTAAAAGAGTAAAATATTCTCTCCAAAGTTTTTAAAATTTTTTATTAAAAAGAAAAGATTATTACCACTTCATCTCATCTATCGAAGTAAAGTGTTTATAAATAACATGGAACAAAATATCCATAGATTGAAACTAAGTTGAATGCGAATTTTATACAAAAGTTGATTTGGGATTGTCAGGAAACTAATTTCACCTTCAATCGTTAGTTATGTCTTAATTATTATCATACTTGATGGAATCAAACCCATCATTGAACTAGTTTAATTGATAACCGACTTTGATTTTTATATAATTGCAAAAATAAGTGACTTAATTCAATTAATTTTGATCTTTTTCTGTTTATCTCTCTAGCCACATCAAGTAAAATCCAACCAAAATGTAATATGCATAATTATCATATATAATAACATGAATTAAGGAGAGAGAGTTAAAATGTGCATTGAAATGTTTGTACAAGTATACTAATTTTACAAGTAAAAGAAATAGGAAAAACAAACCCAAAGGATTCCAAGCCTGTTTAACATTACGTTTCTGGATAAAAATAGATAAATGGATAGTTTTTGAAAAACAGATTTAAAAAAAAATAGTTTATAAAAAATAAAAAAAAATATTGAATTAAATAAAAAAAATTCAATACATACTACTTTTTGTAACAACCAACAACTCCAAATATCCCAATAGCATGAGAGCAGTATAAACAACTCAATAAGCTAAATCTCCCCTGGAATGTGAGATTCATGTATAATCAATAATACAAATCCATTAAAAAAAGAGCAATTGCATTAATAGTGAAAGATCCAATCAAGCATCATCTTCTTGTTCCCTAGCTATATCAATCTCTCTTTCTATAAGTTAAAACTCTTTTAACATACACAAGTTCCCAAATAAAAATAAATGAATTAATTAAGAACAATGATTACGGATTGATGGTAATGCATATTTTGTTTTCCTTCTTGTTCATAAATCTCTAAGATTGTTTTGATATAGCTAGTGAATGAATCAAGCTTACAAGTGGGTGGTCTTGCGAATTTCTCTAGGAGAAAAATCTCGAGAATCACTGCTTGAAGTTGCAAGTTCAGCACTGCTCATAAATTCTTGGCTTGATATTAATGCAACTTGCCTAAACTTCTTCATATCTGCATTGTAGGAATTTGTATCGTAGTCTGTGCTTCCACTTGAACTACCAAAGAAAGTGCTCTGACCAGGCTTTGTTCCCTCATTCAAGTCATCCAATGATACATCTCCTTCCAAAGCACGTACTATCTGTTGCTCATATACAAGAATAATTATATTTTAGTCTCATTTCAAGATAAATAAAGGACGAAAAATTTTTACGCACACCGAGTCTATATAGATTAAGCCAATGAGAGAGTGTATGTAAGTAATAAATCAGACTTGCGACTAATGAATTACGTATGGATACCTGGCTCATTTTTGGACGCTTCCTAGCAGAATGGCGAATGCTGGCTGCAGCACAAGCAATCATCCGCTGCATCTCTTCACGGTTGTAGTTGTTTTCCAAGAGAGGATCTATTAACTCACTGTATTTGCCATCCTCAAATGACCCATTTACTAGTGGTCTAGCCTGTGGAATCCAATGCCAAAAATGTTCTTATAAATGAAATTTCTTGGTGTGAAACATGTACTCAAAATCAATTGACTAATTAATAATATACAAATACAAACCCAATCTACTAAGCTATCTTCCATCTTATTTGTAGGATCCACAGGTTTCTTTCCAGTAATGACTTCTAAAAGCATGACCCCAAATGAGAATACATCGGATTTCTCTGTCAACTTGCCACTTGACGCATACTCTGGAGCCAAATACCTGCATTAGTACAATGATCATTAGAATATTAATAATTTTTTCATACAGTTCATTTCTGCTTCCATTTTTTTAGGAGTAAAAAATCATCAGCTAAGGTGTTTTAATCTAATTTTATTATTTAAAATTCTTATACTCAATCATGAATAGAATACACTAAGGAATTAATAATATAGCTTGTTACCCGAATGTGCCCATAACACGGGTTGAGACATGAGTATTATTGTCAGAAGAAAGCTTGGCCAATCCAAAATCGGCAACCTGCATGAATAGCAAAAGAACACTGTAAATTAGCTACACCAAACTAATTATTAATTAAACCAATATTCTAGCATATTCTTCTTAGTTTGCCTCAAAGCAAAATGTAGTTACCATGGCTTCAAAGTTGAAATCAAGGAGAATGTTAGCTGCTTTGATATCACGATGAATAATCTTAGGATGACCTGCATAGTGCATATACCACAAAGAAATAATAGTGATGACATGATATATTGCTCATTATTATAAAAGAGAAAAAAAAGAGAGCGGAGAAGATGTCTTACAATCTTCATGAAGGTAAGCAAGTCCTCTGGCAGAACCTAACGCAATACGTAGCCTTGTAGAAAAATCCATCACTGGAAGTCCCTTTCCTGCAATAAAATAGATAAATTCACATGTGAAGAACATAATGGATAAAACAGAAAAGGCTTTACTGAAATTATCAAAAAGATTTTTGTGCACAATTAATTATTTATATATTATGGGCAGGATGAAAAGAGAGAGATATGAAGCTAGCTAGCATACCATGAAGGTGATATTCCAAGGTTTTATTGGGAACAAATTCGTAGACCAACATGCGTTGTCCACCAGCAATACAATACCCAACAAGGGACACCAAATGCCGATGATGGACTCGGCTAATGATCTCAACCTCCGCCTGAAACTCTCTCTCGCCCTGTCCACTCCCTGTCTTCAGGCTCTTCACGGCCACCTCCTTCCCATTGGGCAATACACCCTTATGCACATACCCAAAACCTCCTTGTCCTAACAAATTGGCATGCGAAAATCCCTCTGTCGCTGCTGCAAGCTCATCGTAAGTGAACGTGCTTTTGTTGAATCCAAGAGCAATCCCAGGTGACGGTGGCGGCAGCGGCGGCCGGTGCGGTCCAGAGAAGGGAGAGCTCATTTCGCCACTCATCATCATTGGAGGCGGCGGAGGAGCCCCATGCCAGCCGCCGCCCGGAGAACCCATTGGACCTGGTGATTGGGTTATTTTCATCGTGTGATCTGGCGCAACTCCTGGGCTATTTAGCCACTTGGGCGGGTGAACTGAACCATGGTAGTATTGACTACCTGCGCATGAATTTCATCACATTAGATCAATTGAACAACCCAGTTGATTAATTTCGATTAATCATACCTATTACCTTCTGGATAATCTCCGTAATACTGCATAGGCTCGCGCTTTCTTTTCTTTTTTCTGCAAAATGTTGCACAGCATATGATCATAAAAATAATCAATATCCCAATCCCCAATGATACTCCAATTATAATTTTTAACTGATCCTGAGATAGACCACTATCATTCGAAGAAGAGGGGGGTGGTGGTGGCGATGATCGTGTTGAAGATGGTGACCTGGGTGGTGGGGGAGGTGACAGTGACGGAGAATGGGGCGGGGGAGGTGGTGAAGGGTTGTTGCTGTTACTGCTACTTGGAGGTGGAGGTGAAGAGGAACTTGTTGGTGGAGGTGATGGATTATTTGATGGTGGTGATGGTGAAGGAGTTGATGGGGGAGGGGGTGCAGGTGGTGAGTTTTCAGGCGATGGTGATGTAGGAGGTGGTGGAGACTCGGTTGGTGGCGGCGGAGGTGCAGCCGGTGAAGGTGGAGAATCAGAATTGGGCGGCGAAGCAGTAGAATTGCCAGGAGGAGAAGACATTTTTTAGGATTTTCCGGCCACTCCAAATGAGAAAAAACACGTTAAGAACCAGCCGGAAACTCCACCTTTACCCCCAACTGCTCGTCGTACGATGTTTTCAGATCCCTGGAGGAAAATAAAAAATAAAAATAAAAGACAGCAATAAGATTATATGTTAACAGAAACGAATAAAAAGTGAAGATAGATTAGAAACCTGAAAGAAGGAGGAGGAGGAAATCTCAAAGGGAAGAAAGTGAGAAGGAGCTGCATGGTAAAATTTCCATTCTAGAGAGGAACAGTCAATTTGATTGGCTTCCTACAAAGGAGGGTTTCTCTTTCTTTTTCTTAGCCATTTGTGGACCAACCTTGTTTAGTTCCTTAGTTAGTTATTCTTTTTTTACCATTTCATGGCTGTATTTATGTTTTCTGATTCGCTGACAGCCTCTAATTTTGTCTCTTGTTAGCCTCAATCTTGACATTTTTTTTTGTTAGCTTCAATCTTGACAATTAGTAACTCCTAACTTTTTGAAAAAATTCTTATTATTTTTATATTAATTCAATTATATACTAAGGTGCATTTAATTGTTAAGTTATTATTGGTTAGAAAAATTCGTAGATAGACCTGATCAATATAATCACATAATGATATGTAGCAGGGCTGACAATTCGTTCATGTCGTGTCTATTTGTGTTATGTCCTGTTTCGTATTGCTTTAATCGTATCGTGTCTCGTGTAATTATTATATGACACGAAACTATTTGATACAGTCAATTAAACATTTCTACACATATATACATACACAATACGAGACACAATTATACGCAAATATTAATATAATTATAAAAACAATAGCTATACAATTTTTATTTATATATAAAATATACTAATACAATTAATTTTAACATAGTATATTATAAATTTATTATATATAAATATTATAATAAATATTTAAATAATTTGACTTTAAAATAATTAAATTTTTTATATATTTTTTTTAATCATGTCTAATCGTGTTTTAACATGGTAAAATATGTTTATAACACAATTTTTTCCGTATTTTAATCATATTAATACAATTATAATTTATATCCATTATTTTCAAACCCATATTTATCTCGTTTTGTGTCATTTAATCGTGTTGTGTTATAAATTGTCAGCTCTAACATGCATTTAATTGTTTTTTTATTTTTATTTTTATTAATTGATATGAAAATAATATGCATATATGTCATTGTATAATTAAATTGATTTACGGATAACGTGATAGATCCCACCTATCTAACAATTTATTTATTAGTTATATTAGCTTATAGATAACGTGATAAACCGATATCTAAAAATTTTTCTAACTTCTTATATAGTCAATCCACGCTTCTTTTCACACTCCTAACCATCAATAACCTATTCTACCTTTTACTTTTTAGTTTTCATTTTCACCCCATCACTACATTAGTTGTAAAATAATGGTGAAAACTGAAAAGTCTTCCTAAATTTTATATAATGATGGATGATTAATGCATTTAAATAATCATGATTTTCGTAAAAATAATCATTATTACGTACCCGAAATACTGAAACAGAAGTTTTCTTTTTGTTACCTCGGATCCTAGGTTATGCTAATAATGTGCATGCCTTGGATGTTGACTATGGAAACAAAAAAAAAAATATTTGGATTGAGAAAAATTCTGTGTTTCGGTCAAAATTAGAAATTTTAAAATTTTTTAATTTTATCGAAATATGCAATCAAATATTGCATGATATGAAAATACATTATTCATATTAATCTTAAGCATTTATCTATAACTTTTAGCAAAATATATTTTATAACCTTTATAAATAATATTCATTTTATCGATATCATTCATGATTTTTAAGAACAAAATAAAAAAATAAAATGTTAAAATAAACATTTTGTTACCGAGTTTACCAAATGTGCAAACCAAACAAAAAAGCCAAAATTTTTAGTTGTGTTAATGAAACTCGTTTACTAATCTCAGATGTATGATCATTAAATTTTTCTTTTAAAACAAAGAATGAAAAATTGAGAGAGAAAATTTTTTTTTTCCACAAACCATTTGCAATTGTTTTGAATCCAAATCCTATACTTTTAATTACTGAATTACCCCTCATATGTGTCATGTATTCATGCATAATGACTAAACTCTAATTAGTGGGTATTACAGTTTTAGCCTCACATATATCTTACTAATTTGATAAGTACTGACTATTAAATATGAAGTATCTCCCATAAATTTTACTCTAAATTTCCCTTTTATTAATCTTAAATAAAAATTATTTTATAATAATAATTGTTATTATTACTATTATTATTACAAGTTGAGATTTTCCACCTAAAATCTAACTAAAAACCTAACTATTATTATTAATTAATAAATTTTATTTAATAATCATTATAAAAATTACAGAATATATAGACTGTGATGGGTACTGACTATTTCGTATGAAGTATACTTTTAATACTATTACTACTACAACAACAAGTTGGGATTTTTTCCTTAGTAAATCTAACTAAAAATCTAACTATTATTATTTAATTAATTTTTTTAATTCAATAATCGTAATAAAAATTCAATAATTTACTATTTCTATATTTTTATTATTACCAACACAACTACTAATTATTATTTTATTATGAACAATTACATTTAATCACCACAATAATTATTATACTCATAAAATTAATAAATAACATAAAAATAATAGACATCATGCCAAAAACTATATAATTTCACAGATAAAATCCTTTATTTTTTCAACTTTATCCCACAATCACAAAAAATCTCCTATAAACATATAAAAATATATATTGGTTTAGAATATATAATAAATTTCCAATAAAAATAAATTATTACCTCATTATCTAATAAAGATATAATAAGTTAACATTTATTATTATTATTATTATTATTATTATCACTACAAAAATTTAAGTAGCTAAAATATTTATATACTAATGCTAACTTATTTCTGTACTAATTTTATGCAATTATTTTTAGCTATTTAATACTAAAATTTTATATACCATAAAATATTTAATTTTCAACCTATGTCTATTTTAAGAATTTTATTTTTCAAAATTTATCTACCTACCGATTTATCTTAATATTTTTTATTATTTATTTACACACAAAAAATTATTTTCTAATACTATCTAATTTCTACATATACATTATATTAAAATACAATAAATTCGAAAACATTTAATACAATAAATAATATGTTTAATAAATAAGAAATACTAACTTTTAGTATGAGGAAGTTGTTGAACTAAAAAGTAAAAAAATAATATCTAGTTAAAAGCAAAAATTAACAAGAATTTGTGTAAGTGAATCCGAATAAATAAAAGTAAGTTGAGAGATATATGAAACTTAAGAGAAAATATAAAGTTGAGAATTTTTTGAATTTGTGTGAGTAAATCGGAAAAAATAAGAGTAAATGGAGAGAAATATGAAATTTAACCGAAAATATAAAGTTGAAAATAGTTTTATTGGATGAAGATGTGTTTATATCATATCTTGAATAATTCACAAGTATAAATGAATTCTGCATAATTGGGTAAAAGTTAGTCAAAGAGAATAAATTCTCATTTAATAAGTGATTCATGAACCATGTAAAAACTCTGCTCAATAATATTGTTTTGCTGAGAAAAGCTGGAAACTGAGCTTTGTTTTAAGAGAGGGAGGGGGTAGATTCCACGTGGCAGGCACCCAGCGGTGCACTAGGTGAAGTGGCGTACTACTCTACGCTCATCACGTGGCTAGTGCACTACTCCAGTGCACTAGTTGAAGTGACGCATTGCTTGTGTGAAAGCTATGTGGTCAGAGTACAGAGCGGTACACCAGTTCAAGTAGCTCACTGATCAATGCACCAATTAAACCGGCACACCGTATGTTTTTTTACACAAAATCTGGAATTTTTTTAAAAAATAATACAAAAAATGGAAATACTTTTCGAAAGGACACCAAACTAAGGAATATCCATTCGAAACGGCTTTGTACTTGTGCTGTAACTTGGCTGGGAGGAAAATAAAAGAAAAAAAGAAATGCTGCACGCATCTAAAGGGTCAATTTGGCTACAGGTAAAGTTATCCTCATTGCAAATAAGACTGAACATATAAACAGAAGTACATAGCAGAAAATTAAAAATAAAATAAAACAATCAAAATAATAAGTCTACCTCCTTCAAAAGTTATTCTAACTTAGATATGTCTACTGCTAATAAGAACAAAATGAAAATAAACATATAAAATAAAAATAAGGACATATATCATATTAAATTCTGAATTTTATGTATTTTCACAATTATATTAAATTCTAAAAAAATTTTATTTAAATTATATAAATTGTCTATTTAATAACAAATATAGTTTTATATCGCGGAACTGCACTCCAACACTAGTTGGCATGTCATCTAGGGTAGTTGGCATGTAATCTGACATATTATTTGGAAAATTTATGTCATCTAACATGTAATTTGAACGATCCATGTACTCTGAATCTAGTTGGCATATTATCTAGACAATCCATGTCATTCGGCCTGTCATCTGGGCAATTTATATAAGTGTCAACTAGATTCGGAGTGTAATTCTATAATACTGAATCTAGATTTGTTATTAAAATTAAAATTCATATAATTTAAAGAAATTTTTGTAGAATTAATTATAATTGTAAAAACACGCAAACTTCATGATTTAATGTAATATTTACTCTAAAAACAATAAGGAAAACATATTCAAACCAATCATTTCCATTCCTTTCGGGAAAATATGATGAACACATAAAACATAAAATCTAAGCATTCCCCACAGTAGTAGAGTCAGAATCCTAAGTTAAAGAATGCAATCCTAAGTCAGGAATGTAAAATATTTATACAGCATATTTTCAATATCTTTCAAGAGAGCAAATTTTAAAAAAATGGTCTAAATTCACGTACAATTTAAAAGGTTAAGAGGTACAATTATTCACCATCAAGTAAATATATTTCCGCCATTGATTCTCCCACTACAACCCAAAAAAAAAAAACCGATAAGGATGCCATTATCATTTTTTTAAATGTCTAAACAAACTTGTTCCGCAACTACGAAAGTTAAGTTTTTTACTTAGGAAAATAAAAAAAATGAAGCAAGAAAACTTCAACAAAGTGAATAATTACAAAGCAATCAAAAACCTAAATAAGTAACTACAGTAAATGAAAACAAGAAATTAAGGGATTCTTATTTCCTAATATATCTGTAAAAAAAGAAAATCCATATTTTTCTTTCCCTTAATTAAGGAAAGAAAGAGTTAAATTAGCAAATACAACAAAAGATTTTCGCTTCCTTTGTTTTATAAAAAAACAGAGTTCATCATTTACAAATCACAATCAACTCACTACTTGCACACAAATTTCAGTTTTTCATTATCTTTCCTTTGGAACTCTAATCAAACACAAACGGTACAAGAAAAGAATTTCTCATTATATCACTAAAATCATTAACAGATAACGGATAAATGCAGTAGTAATCAACATAAAATACAGAACAAATTAAGAAAAGAGTTGAATAATGATATGGATGCAAATTGGACGCGCATCCATAGAGCTTTGATCCGAAACCACTCAAAACAGGGAGGATTTTTAACTATTGATAGGATTCATATATGATTATTGGAAAAATCCGCTCTGAATATATTTAAAATATTTTTAATATAATATAATATATATTTTTAATATATATATACAATATTTATTTATTTATATTTGTTTATTTTTGACTAGTTTTTCATTAACGTGTCTTGCACATATTATTATATATTAGACTTGTCATTAATCATAATTTACTTATTCCCAAATTACTAATTTGTCAACTATTAACAGTTATATATAAAATAGTAGTAATACTTTACAGTTATTTTATCTATCTCTCTTTATTCCCACTTTTTATCAAACCCTGGAAGAGAGAAATCTCTCTTCGTAATTATTTTTCCACCCAAAAAGTGAAACATAAAAGAAAAAAGAAAAGAGAGAAACCCATAATATTATAGAATATTCTTTTTGGTGTAAACAATAGTGTTATAAGTTGGAGATAAATTTACTGTGACTATTTTTGTGTAAAGGTAACCCAAAATAGTGTTTTGGGTTCAAGATGATTATAGGCAATCGTTCTCTTATTTTTAGGATAAAGCTGACAATTAGTATTGTACACATATAAATAAATGTATCATATCATTGTTCATATCGGTTTAAAGTTTTATTATTATATTAATTTTTTTATGGAATCACTTATTATAATATTACTATCTAGTTTTTCTTAAACGTGTCTTGCACATGATTACTAGATATTAGACTCGTCATTAATTACTATTTGGTTTTTATATAATTTTTTTATTAATTTATTTGTCTTATTATGATATTTTATTCAAAATGAATTATATGAGTACATATTTATCTCAAATTCTATCAGATTATTAATTTATCCATTATTAAGAGTTATATATAAAATAGAACTAGTAAGTATTTTATGATATTTCATTAACGTGCATTACATGTGATTATTATATATCATATTTGTATTATAACTCATATAAAAATTTCTTATTTATTAATTATTAAAAGTCATATATAAAATATAAATAGTAAGTACTTTATAGTCATTTTATTTATTTCTAAATTACTAATTTGTGCATTAGTAAGAATTATACATAAAATAGAGATAATAAGTATTTTATGGTCATTTTGCTTGTCTCTTTATTCTCAATCATCCACATGCAATGTATGTGATTTTTAATAATTGAACTCATTATTATTAAATAATAATAATATTGTCTAGCATGTAATTAAGTCATATTTAATTTAAATATTAATAATTGTTAAATGTATTTGATTCTTATATTTTATATAAAAATAAATTATATTATCCTATGCATGTAAATTTTAAAAACTTAATTTATTATATATTTGATTAATATAAATTAATTATTGGACTATATAAAAATTATTAAGAAATTATAACTTCTCAAATAACTTATAAAAATTGTACATAATATTTTAAAATTCATGTTATAAATTATGTACATGGTTGTAACTTAGTTTAGACTTACTATTTTATAAATTCAATATATTAGTAACAAAAAAAATTATTGAACTAATTAACAAATTTAATATAGGCAAACCATTCTCTTTAAATATTATTGATCACTCCTTTATCAAAATCAAACAATCTATCAAATGCCTAATTACTATCATTTACACTGTTTTTTGGCCAAATTATTAAATGAATCTTATATTAATCTGTTTTTTTTTTTTCTATTCACATCCTTAATTATATATACCTAAGAATTAAATTTCTCCATAATTAAATTTATAGCAAAAATTTTCTTCTAATTAAACTCCAATTGGAAGAGAACCAATATTTTGGAAACATTACCGAACATTATACCTTCCCAAATATGGGCACATTAACATCAAATTTTATCAGATTTTTTTCTTTTGATATAAAACATGCTTACCTAATTCTAAAAGAATTTGACTTCTAATTAATAAATTATTAATACTATTGACTAATAAATTAATTTATTAAATGATAAAATTATCCTAATTAGCTAATACAATAATATTGGTTTTTTAATAAATTTGTTTGTCACCTCTATTCTCATTTTTATATATAGTACTTATTTACAATCTCTAATAAACATCTTCAATCCTATACCTTTATATAACTAATAATACAATTATAACAGTACCATATATATATAATATTATTGCGATAATACCATCTATATACATAAGTTTTTCATTAATCCAAAGTTTCTTATTGTATATTTTAAATATTAGAAAAAAAATTGTATTATTATCATAGTTAAAATCCTTTTTTATATTTAATAAAATTAATTTATATTTAAATCATAGTTAAAGTAGTTAAAATTGTTCATATTAAAAGAATTGTACATTTATAGTAATAATTTTTATAAATTAAATAGTCTATTCAAAAAATTTTAAATATTTTCAAAGAATTTAACGTTTATAATACTAAATTCTATTAAACAAAAATCAACGATTCAAAAAATTATAGAGAAATAGAAAATATATTAAAAAAAATGCTAAGTTAAAAAACCCTACGTGTAGTTGTTGGTGAGGGATTGGTGAGAGATTTCAGAGGAATCTGGCATTGTGGTTTTGTATCTAAGTTTAGTTGTTGCCGAATTCAAATGGCAAAAGCTTGGGTTGTTCTGAGAGGTTTGCAAATGAGTTTGGTTTTATCATCTATCATTCTCGAGTGTGATAACCAAATAGTTGTTAACATGATCAATGACTCTTATGCTTTGAATATCCATAGTAGACCAATCATTCTATAGATCCACAGCTTGATGTCGTCGTTCTCCAGTTGCACAATTTGCCATGTTCGCTGTGAAGCCAACTTTGCCGCTGATTGCTTATGCTTATCCCATGGGGACTCACATTCTGAACGAGCTTTCCCCTACTATTCTTTATTGGTTATCATATGATGTTGTGGGTACTTCCTATTTTAGATAGTTTCTTGTTCCCGTGAGTTGTGCTCACCTCCATTCACACACAAAAAAAAAAACTATGTATAAAATAAAGCACTCCAATAGCCACACCTACCTCCACATTTCCTCTCTTCAACAATCGCACCTCATATGCTCATTTTAAATCTAAATGCTAAGTTTCTAACTCCACAGTTGTACCTCCCCATTTCTAAAGAACTCCAGCAGGTTAGTTTGAAAGAAAACGAGTTGACCTACATTTTTCAATTTGATTAAGCAAACTACTAAGGGAACTTTGGTCTGGCTACCAAATCGCAAGGTAAGAAGTTTGAACTCTAGTTGCTTTTGTTTTTGTTTTTTTTTATGTTGGTTTTTTAATTTTTTTATAGTCTTATTCTACTTCTCTTATCGAAATCTGAGACTTAAGCTGTTGGGATTCTTAATTGCTCGGTTGATGCTTTTGATATTGCTACAGAAGGTTCCTACTCTTTTTTCAACGATAGTCGAAGGAACTATCTTTTTTCCCTAGCTTCTTTTCTTCTGTACTTCATTTTTTCTTCATTTGATTGATAGTCTAAGATACCAGAGAAATTGTTGATTTGATTTGTATTAGGCGATGAAACTTTCCATCATATGTTAGGTTTACTTGATTCTGTTGTTAACATCTTCCTTTTTCTCTGTTGTTCTCATGCAAATGGCATTGGCATCTTCATTTTGTTATTGTATATTGGTAATTAAGGTTGTAATTTTCATTTATAATTTAGTTTATTTTTAGTTTAATCTCAATTAAAGACATAACCAAGGGATGCATAAGCTACGGCTGCTGCCCAGCAAAGCCTAGCAATAGATACTTGTTCATAAACAAAAGATGTGGTGATATTTTTTAAGGGAAAAAATAAGAAAAGAAAAGCATATCTTCCCTTTATTTTGTGCCTCAATTGAAGAACTTTCTTCTCTTCACTTCTCACTTTTAGCCTAATGATCTATGAAGAATGAATTATTATTATTAATTTTTTTTTGAATTGAGTTATGAGAGTTGACTACTGAGATTGTTTTGTCTTATTTCATTAGGTATAAAAATGGGGGATGGTTCAAGCCCACCTACTGGAGATGAAAATTCCTCATAAGCAATGAAACTATAGCAATTTCAGAGCAAGCTAATTTAGAAGATACAATAAGTAAAAAGTGCAAAAGTGTATTGTGGTTACATTTTTAGAAAAAAAAGTGAATCGAGCTGACAAGGCTAAATACAAGTATTGCAATAAGTTGCTTAGTGGAGATTTTAAAAATAGGACAACATAATTACATGATCAATTCAAGTGTTGTCCAAGGCACAAAACTGTTGATATAAGGCAAAATGTTTTAGTAAACAATCTTTAAAAGAAGGAAATGAGTTTTTATGTATTTGTTCAAGAAAATGTTAAGCAAGAGCTTGCAAGCATGATTGTTATGCTTGAGTAACCTCTCACAATTGTGGATCATCTATGGCTAAGAAGGTACTCTATGACTCTTCTACTTTTATTCAAGGTTCCTTCAAGAAACATTGTGAAGAATGACATACTAAATTTTTTTTATTATAAGAATGGGAAGACAATGAAGCTTTTGGAAGCAAATGACAATAGAGTGGCTATAACAACTGATATGTGGATATCAAGCAATCAAAAAAGAGAATTCATGGCTATTTCTGCCCATTTCAATGACTGCAATTGGAAAATGCAAAGTAGAATTTTAAGATAATTTCATTACTAGTTGCTTCATATTAATAGTATTTTAAATACAGTTCTTAATGTATAGGATTGTCAGTCCACATCGCAATAGACTTCATCCAAAGACATTAAAGGCACTAATATGTGCACGGAATTGGCTTTAGGCTATTGAAAATATAGGCAATACTCTTACACTTTCTTCCTTTTTTTTTTTTAATTCTTTGATTTCTACTATAAATAGTGATAGATATTCTAGTTTTGATTTTTGAATGTGTTATTTAATTTTTTAGATGGAAAATCACAACATTCAGATGGATATGCCACCATATAAGATGATATTGACTTAGATGGTGAAAGTAATCAAATAAATAAAAATAGATATTTCATTTAAGCTTTCAAGCACTAGTATAAAATATACTTTATGCGAAGGTCAAATGCGTTTGTTTCATACATAATAGATACATTTGATCAACATTGTGACTTTTTTGTAAATAAAGACCGAAAGTTGTTACTTAGATGCATCTGTTCAAGGAAAAATAGATGTATCTAAGAGTTCTAATATGTCTATTCCCCGTAACAGACGCATTTGGCATTTAAAAAAAATCCTAAAAAACTAAACGGTGGCATTTGGTTGAGACTCGAATGAATCTGTTTTTTAGCAAACAGTCGCATTTGGTGTTTAAAAGATAATTTTAATTTATTTAAGTAATTGAAACCAAAATTATTAATTAACCAATTGATCTTTAATTAAATAAGTTAAAACTTGTTAAATTATTTTTATTTTCCATTTATTTTCAAAAAAATTTAACAATTTTAATTAGATAAAATAATAATACATAATTTATAAAGACAACTAATATTGCAAATTAAATTAAAATATTATACTATAATTATATAATTTATAAAGATTATTAATCAATTACGATATTATACTAAAAAAAATATATTTCAATTAAAATATCAAAATTACTTATGTAATAAAAGAAAATGATGTCGTTTTGTTTGACTCTGATGCAACTGTTTTTGTGCAACCAGTTGCATATGAGCTTCAAAGCAATACAACACTGTTTTATGGACTCAGATGTGTTTGGTTTTTATCAAAATAGTTGCATTCGAGCTTTAAACCAAAATGGTGCCATTTAATTGGACTCGAATGTGTTTTTTTTTTTGTCAAAGCAGTCACTTCCGGTTGTTAAATACCCTAGCCTCACCACATTCACACAACTGTCCAGCTTCTCTCTCGAAAATCATCTTCTTCTCCCTCTCAGACTGACGCTCGTACCTATCAGTTCCTCACTGACTCTATGCTGCCACTCTTCCCTTAATTTGGCAAGCACTCCATACTCTTCCCTCAGCTTGGCACCGACTCTACGCCACTGTTCCTTGGTACCACTCCTCTATAATTTTTAACTCACACCATGGAAAATAGTTGAAAAGCTAATTTACACTGATGTCTTAGTTTAAATTAATCAAAATTTTATTATAAAATTCAACCATGAACTGGCTAAGTTTTAACGATTTTTCCGAATCGAATTAATTATGAGAAATTCTTTTAAAAATTGGAAGATAATGCTTCTAGGAACTGATGTCTTAGTTTAAATTAATCAAATTTTTATTATAAAATTCAACCATGAACTGGCCGAGTTTTAACGATTTTTCCGAATCAAATTAATTATGAGAAATTCTTTTAAAAATTGGAAGATAATGCTTCTAGGATTTGAACTCAGGTCTTAAAAAAAGTTTTATGCAAATATTTACCATCATACTTCATGCTTGCATATGTTCTATTTTGTACAAAGTTTTCTTATATATTATTCACATTAATAAAATAATATATTGTTTAAGAATATATATTATATAAATTTTTATTTAATTATTTATATTTTCTTTTAGCAATTTATAATTTTATAATTTTTATTTTTGCTATATTAATCATATTAGTTATAAATGGTATATAAATAATGGTATTTTTTGCTATATTAATCATATCAGTAATATATCTCATAAAAAAATATTTATTTTAAATATCTACAAAATTATTCACATTATTTAAGAGTCATATCTATTCGATAAAGTTGAAATTCAATATTATTTTCAATATTAATATACAATATTACAAAATTTTATACATAAATTATTTTTTAAAATTTATTTTGAATTCTATAAAAAATATTATTTAAATTGACAAAAATGATACATTAATGATACACTAATCACTTTCTAACAGTCTTGTGCACTAGAAATGACATTTAACAATTTATCTTCTATTTTTATTATTGTTGGAAAAATACAAATAAATATAAATATAAGGTAATTGAATTACCTCACAACGAAAGCAGAAGAATCAAACTTTGATTTACAATATTGAATATGCAAATACTAAATCTTTCAGCAATTGGAATATGCCAGGTGATGGAGAAGGCTACAAAAGTCTCGTTTATAATGAGAGAAAAATAAAGAAAGAGAGAACCTCTATAACAAATAAACTAATCAAAGACTTAGCACAAATGTGAGTCCTTGACGACAAAGGGAGACTTTACCAACAATAACGTATTGTAAGAGTTGTGGACGTTGCCACAAACTCATAGTAGCGTAAACTTCAAGTTTCTCGAGAGGCAATATCATATTTTTGGCTTAATTTTATCTATAGTTACTTAATTTTAGTATTATTACTGTAAAATCGCATAATTTTTGTTGTCCCATAAAAGTCACATAACTATGATTTAGTTTCGATGAAGTAATTTTCAGCGTTTTTTTAGCAATCAACAATCGAAAAAGTTGTGCTAGCATCTTGATTGGCAAATGAGACATGTCACATTATTGTACAAGTTAAACAGAGCATCATATATGTTTATAACTCAGCATCTATGTCAACACAATAAATTAATAATAGTGTCAATTAGGATGTCAGAGCTCTATTAACTTGTACAATGATATTATATTTAACATGTATAGTATGCTAGTATGACTTTTTTGGTTATTGACTGTTGAAAAATTGCCGAAAATGACTTTACTGAAACTAAACCATAGTTAGGTAACTTTTATAGGACAAAAAATTATATAATTTTATCACAATAATATTAAAGTTAAGCGACCAAAGATGAAATCGACTTCATATTCATGGGGTTGACTAGGCATGGCCAAGGGTCGGTTTTGATATTGAACCAGTCGGTATCGGTCCAATTGGAATTGGATCAATATCGTTTAAATTTTGACTTGTGATGGAACCGAAATTAAAATTTTAAGTAGACAGTTCAATTTGTGTATTTAAATATATTGGGCTATGGGTCTAGGCTGTCCATATGGGCTTGACCTAGCTCAAAGTCCAAATGTTATTTAATATAAAAGGAAGAAGTTAATTTGGTATTAACTTCTTGTCTCCACTAATCAGAAAACAAATCTAACGTTAAAAATTAATTGTTCTCCAAAGTTCGAAAGGATTTCTACAGAATTCCTATTATTCTCAAGTCATTAAGAGATCGAGGAGGTTTGTGCCATAGAATTCAGTATGGATTCTAGTAACCGATCTACTTAAAATATTAAAGATATGAAATTCACGCTTCAACAAGTAAGTTTCTGCTGCTATTGTCTGATAACATTGGTATTAGAAACTGATTCGTGTTTTTGTGCTAGATTGAGGATTAGAATGTTTAATTGAACAATTTTGCACGAAATTTGGTAAGAATCCAAAATTTGTTTGATTTTTCAGGAGATTGATTCTCTATTTCAATGCATAAAATTGGTATTTGGAAAGTTCTCGTTACAAGCTTTTCAAAGAGTATTTTTGCTAATTTTTTGGATGCTTGGTTGAATTTCTATGATTTTTTTAAATTTCTAATCAAAATTAGAATTCTAATTATTCTGGAAATTGATTTTTTGCCTCGTCCACTCTCAATTAATGTGTTTGATGTTCAAACGCTATCGTAAAGGAGTCTAATTGTAATTTTTAGGGTATGAATCGATAGAAAATGCCTAAAAACATACGAAATTTTTCAAAAAAGGACTGAACGCCCAAAGTAAGGCAGTGCATACATGTCACGCGCCATAATAGGTACATGAAATGGTTATTTGGCAGTTATTGTACACGTGTCTCTCAACAATTGGTCCACTTTATTTCAAATGTGATGAGTTAGCTGCTAGCCTATCATGATGACATGGCGCAATAGCATGACATCTTTTGACATGTGGCACCACCTATTGGTCCATGTTTTCGGCCATTTGATATGGCTTGCCATGTGGCATGGACACGTGTCACTGCCACGTGGTACCTATCCATCACATGGCGATTTCTAGTTAGTCCACGTGGCGATGATGCTGTTGTTGACGCTGCATGACATCCGGCACGTGCAGGACGTCCGACGGCGTGTAGAGATGCCTGAGTGGTCGGTTTCTGTCCTAATTTTTTTTAAATGCTTAAAATTTAATTTTCTATTTAATGGATATTTTTCTAGAATTTTTAGAGCACATTTTGATTTTGTTTTGGATTAAAAAGTTCACAAAAGTGTATGTTTTAACATGATTAGTGATAGCATTTCATTTTTAACTTGCTCCTAGTATGTTTTAACATTTTTTGTGTATGTCTGATATAATTTTGAAATATTTGTCTTTACATATAGTGAGGAATAATATGCTTGGCGCTTTGGAGCGACTGACTGTATATAGAAAAGATCCAATGCATTAGTTAGATGCTCATATTCATGTGATGTATCAAAAATTATGGACTTTTTATGTGTTCTTTCGAAATGAAAATGAGCTTGCCCACGAATAACAAATGTGAATTGTTTTTGATTCCCTATATGATTCATGGTAAGAAGAAAGAAAGGCAATTAGAAAAAGGATAGGTTCCTTGGATTATAATAACATTGTAAAAGAATTAAAAAAGGAGTAAGAACGCCACATTGTGCATGGCATTAGGCGATCTTGCTAGAAAACGAGTGAATATCCATGGCTGAGTAAGGAAAATATGGCCATGGTTGTTAACAAGCATTTGAATGACTTCTCGTGGATGGCTAAAATGTCTACGGAATAGGCACATAGGAAGCTCATTAAGAAAGATCTATTAGATCCCATATAATACTATCGAATGCATGAAAATAGATCTATAGATTCCGAAGAACATTATCCAATACGATATTAGGATTTTATTTCTTTATGTTAATGTTGATGTTGTTTAGTTTTATTTATTCTTTTAAAACATGTGATGTATATTTATCATATATATTATGTTTATTTTGAGATTTTTAAGTACTGAATATTTTTTTTCTTTACGTATATATCTCTTTATTTCATTATATGTTTGATATATAAAAATAATATATCTTATTATTATATTGAATAAGCAATATATGATATATTATTATAGGACTATTAGGTTGGTAGGTTAGTAAATTTCATCTAACAAAAATAATTGTGGTGCATGTTTAAATTAAACAATAATTACTGGACTATATTAGTGGAAATTGATTGAATTGTTTAACAAGACTACTGTTTTTGCTACATGAGTGAAGTTATTATTGATTAATCTAAAACTTTGTGACATAAGATAATTTGAATTGTGAGTTATGCTAATTGAGATTATTGTTTCTAATTAGTTGAAATGGCTGTTACACAGAGCATTATTGCTAATTTGAATCAAAAAGATAATCTGAATGACAAGAATTGTGATGTTTGGCATTCAAAAATTTAGTATCCCCTAAAGGGGCAAGATATGCTGGAAACAATCATATAACTCATGGCCAAGCCTCAGCATGGTAGCTCTACTCAATATAGGTGGGATATGGAAGCATATCAAGCCTATGAATGTAAAGACAAAGTTACTAGTATACTGATGCTGAGCAGCATGAGGAATGATTTGATTTTGCACTTTAAGGAATGCCGCTCAACCCTAGGAGTTTGGGATGCTGTAAAGGTCGAATTTGGTGGAATTTCGACTACTAAGCTTCGTCAATTGACTCTCAAGTTTGAAGCTTATAAGAAGAATTATGTCCATACAATGAGGCAGCATCTCATTATAATGTCTAACATGATAAGTGAGTTGAAGGCCATTTGCCACGAGTTGATTGATGAGCAATAAGTTTAAGCTGTGATTCGCTTTCTTCCAAAAGCTTGGGAGTACATACGTGTTAACGTTACTCATAATGATAACATCAAGACTTTTGATGATGTTGCTTATCATGTTGAGCTTGAGGAGGATCGCATTCTCGCTGATAAACTTGTAGGTGAGGCTTATATGACTGAGTCTAAAGACTAAGGAACTTCGAGCTGTGGATGTAAGAAATGGAAGGGTAAGAGTAACAAGCATAGCAAGGGAAGTAAGGGAGGCAACAAAGCGAATAATAATGGAAAGAAATGCAAGCGCAGAAGTCACGGCGGTAAGAACATAAATTGCTTCAACTATGGTAAGCCAGGTCACTTTGCTCGTGATTGCATTGAGCCAAAGGTATTATATGACTAGATTCATCCCTCTGATTTATATGTTAGTAGTTGTTTGATACTAGTAGAAACTGTTCCTTCTTGGAATGTAGACTCAGTAGCGACCGACCATATAGTAGGGAATCACTATGCCTTTGTAGAGTTTCGTTGGATTCCAAAAGGGAGTCAAAATATCTATATGGGGAATAATGCTTCTGTGGACATGCTTGGAATTAGCACCTGCAAGCTGGTGTTGTAAGGAGGCTGCATCTTTTATTTCCATGACATGCTTTACGCTTATGAAGTTCTACGAAATCTTATGTCTATACTTGTTCTATTAGGACTTGGTTTTAAAGTTGTTTTTGAGAAAAGTTGTATGAATGTAATTTTGAATAATGTTTACTATGGTTCTGAATATTTGTTGGATGGTCTATTATCCTGGATACTATTCCAATTAATGTGGATGTTTCTGTGTTTCGTGGTTGGTAATTCCAGTAATATTTTATTAAATGATGATATTAAATGACATGCTAAACTAGGACATATTGGGCAAGATCATATAAAAAGATTAGCAAAAGCTAGTCTTTTAGGTTTTGTTGACAGAATCGATTTGCCTGTTTGTGAGCATTGCTTAGTTAGAAAAGCAACAAGATTACCATTTGGCAAAGCCAAAAGAGCCACATTTCCTTTATAACTTATTCATTTTGACATTTGTGGCCCAATGAATGTGAGAGCAAGACATGGTGCTCACTATTTCATCACTTTCATAGATGATTTCACTGGATATAGTTATATTTATTTGATCTCCCATAAGTCTGAAGGATTGGATTGCTTCGCACGATATAGTAGATTGATTGATAATCAATTAAATGCAAATATTAAAGCATTAAAGACCGATCGAGGACATGAATATCTATCCGATTCTTTCAAAAGTTATTGTGATAATAAAGGTATAGCTAGGCAACTAATTGTTCTTTTCACTCCATAATAAGATGGTGTAGCAGAAAAAAGAAATAGAACTTTATTGGATATGGTTAGGTCAATGATGGAGCAAGCTAATTTGCCTATTTATTTTTGGGGAGTTGTGCTATTAATTGTATCCTATATTCTTAACCATGTACCATAAAAAACTGTTCCTTCCACCCCATACGAGTTATGGAAAGGCATGAAGCCTGACTTAAGTAAAATGCACTAATAGGCTGTGCGACTTATATCCATAACACTTCTCATAAATATAGGAAACTTGGTCTGAGGGGGAAGAAATGTATCTTCATAAGATACTTATAATTCTCCAAATAATATGTATTTTTTGGGGGAAGATGCAAGTGGAAGATGGACTTAGAATTATATCAAATGGACATCAAGACTGCTTTTCTCAATGGAGAACTAGATGAATCAATCTATATGGATCAACCTTTATGCTTCAAGCTTAAGGGACAAGAGCACAAAGTTTGCAGACTCAAAAGATCTATTTACGGTCGTAAGCCAGCTTTAAGACAATGAAACCTCAAGTTTCATCAAGCCATGTTAAAGAATAGTTTTATGATAATAGATGAAGATTATTGTGTGTATGTGAATCATTCAAATAATGGTTTCATACTTCTGTCCTTGTATGTTGATGACACACTAATAACTAGAAATGATAAAAAGTTGATTGAGGTTACTAAGAAATTGTTATCATCGAACTTTGAAATGAAAGATATAGGTGAAGCTAGCTATGTGCTTAGTGTTAAGATCCTTAAGGATTACTCAAAAAGGCTTTTGGGTTTATCTTAGGAGACCTATATTAAGAAAATATTGAAGTGTTATCATATGTATGATAACAAGCTCATAGATACCCCAATTGAAAGAAATATGAGCCTTAGTCTTGATATGTATCCCAATACATCTGATGAGAAAGAATGAATGTCCAAAGTACCATACTCCAATGTTGTTAGAAGTCTGATGTATGCAATGATGTGCACATGTCTAGACATTTGCTACACTGTAGAGTTAGTAAGCATATTTTATTCTAATCCCGGTCTGAAACACTAGGTGGCAGTCAAGAGCATTTTGAGATATCTAAAAGGAACTTCAAACTATATTCTATATTACCAAGGGAATAATTCGCGCTTAATTGATTATACTGATAGTGATTAGGGCAATGATCTTGATTAGCGCAAATCGATTTCTGAATATGCATTCCTACTAAATGATTGCACAATTTCATGGAGTAGATTGCTTTATCAATAATGGAAATCGAATACGTAGCATGTTCCTCAGCTATACAAGAAGCAATTTGGTTGAGAAAGTTTTTACAGAACTTAGAAATTGTTAAAATAGCATTTTGAACCAGTCATAATACATTTTGATAGTATGGCTGCATTAGCTTATGCTAAGGATCCTAAATATCATGGGAAGACCTAATATATCCATATTAGATTTCACTATGTCAGAGACATGATCATAGAAAAGGAAGCGGTTCTAAAATACATTCCTATAAGTAAAATGATTACAGATCCTTTTACCAAATCAATAGCTAGGAATACATTTTATTAGACATGTAAAATCCTTTGGCTTATGTAGGATGTAAAAAGCTTGTAAGGACAAACCATTTGTTTTTATTGATATTGATAATAAAAGGCATATTTACTTTATTCGTTTGTTTGTAAATGTTTTTAAATTATATGAATACATTGAATATGCTAGTTAACACAATTCGATAAAGTATATCGATAGATTTAAAATTGAACCTCTCACATGAGTAATTGCTTTTAGTACTATTGAGTGGGTAGAGAGGAGACCAAAGTTTGGATGACTAATATGCAGTGAAAACAGTTTTAGTCACACTATCTAAGATGTCACCTTGATGAGGATTAAGATGAGATTCTTCATATATAAGAATCGATATGAATGACTTCCCTATCATTCATATATCTATTTAGAGGAAGCTAAGTATGAAACTTGTTGTTTTAACATAGATGAACGTGTAAACAAAAATTTTAGGTTTGGTGCATTCAAAGCGATAAAACTAAGACTCATATGGTATTAATTAATTTTAATAAAGAGCATAACATACCCTTTTATTTTCAAAGAGAAAAGAGTTGTTCCACCATAACATGCATTTCATACTGCATGTGCTTGACGACCTATTCGGAAGCAAAAGAATGAATCCATGCTTCTTTGCTATGTGAGTCATAGAAATTCTGAATAAAAATTTCAATTTTATTACCCTTTGTGACTTCTGACTATAACATGAAGTGATGAATTAATGTTGGCTATCATAGGATGTATTCTATGGTCATGAGATGATTCAACCTAATGGACCACTTCTAGAAAAGTGAGTTAATTATAATCCAATTGATATGAGGGAGAAAGAAATAGTATTTTTGCTTATACATTCATTACTTATATTCACCGCCCAGAGTTATTTTGCTTGATAAAGTTTGAAATAACTTAAAGTACAAAGTAATTGAAAAAAAGATATGAGTATGGATTCTAGAAGGATTAAATAATACTCGACTATGTGCATTAAGAAATATACTTAGGGTAAACAAGAACAATATAATGAATAAATACATCATTTGGTTGATGCCTTCTATATGACCTATATTTTAGGTTTGTATATTTGAGCTCCCAATATTTATGTGTTTTAAGCCGCATGGTCCATTCACATGCATGAATAATTTATTTGAGACTGACATATTAGAATTTTTTTTTGGGATGAACCAAACTCACTATATGCAAGTGGGAGATTTTGGATTATGGGTCTGGACTGCTCGTGTGGGTTTGATTCAGGCCAAGGCCCAAATGTTATTTAATATAAAAGGGATAAATTAATTTGGAAATAACTTCTTCTCCCCACTAATTAGAAAACAAATCTAACGTTAAAAATTAACTGTTTTTCAAAGTTCTGAATGATTTCTACCGAATTCATATTATTCTCAAGTTATCAAGAGATCGAAGGGGTTCGTGCCATAAAATTCAGTTCAGATTCTAGTAATCGGTCTACTCAAAGCATTAAAGACACAAAATTTATGCTTCAACAAATAAATTTCCGCTGTTATTGTCTGATAACAAAATATGAACTCATAGTTTATATTTAAAATCCTATTTGACAATTCTAAATCTATTTTAATTTTTAATATTTATTTTACGAATTGTAAAATATTTGATTTATATTAATATTTGATATTTTTACTTTTTTCTTATATAATTTATAATTTTATTTTTGCTCCACTCAATCAGAGTATCAATATATTTATTTTTTAAATATACTTTTTATTTAAAAAACTAATAGTTTTCAAATGTCAATATTCCATTGCATGATACTCCTTTTTTAATTTATTTATAATAATTTTTGTAGTGATTGTAATAATTTATAAAATCTATTTAATTTTGTATATTTTTATTTCATCTAATTTTAGCCTTAATAAAATAATTTCAAACTTTTTTTAAATTTTAATTTAAAAAAAATAATATACCACTTTTTTTTATCAATTAAGTGTAGAAAAATATAATTTAATTTTTTAAAGAAAATTTGTTAAATATTTATTAAACTGTTCTAGAGATTTAGAAACTTCTAATTTATAAATAAAAACCTAAACATTCATATTGAAATTTTAAGATTTCACCTGATAGGAATCGGTGTTACAAAACCCACTGCCATGCAAAGTAGAGCCAGAACTTAGTGAGGACATGAAAAGAATCATGCCCCCAAAAATTTTAAATTTTTTAAATATATATAATATAATTAAAAATTATAAAAAATACTTTTTATATATTTTATTTATTAAATTGTAAATTGTCTGCAATATTTTTTTTATTAAACTTAGTTAATGACAGTTATAATTGATATCATTTTATCTAGTGATAATTTCTTAATTGAGAATTATTATTATATAGTTGTTTTTAGTTTGGTTTAAAAAACGTGAAGTCAAATTCCGCCACTAATATAGTTATTATTTAAAAATAAAACTTAGAAGAATTATATATTAAAAAAAAAGGAAATATTTGTATGAATAATGCTTTAGCAATTTTTCTGTACATTCAAAATTTGGAATTGTTAGATAAACGATAAATGAGGGATATATGAATGAACCCAAACATTCATGGAATCAGGTATCACATAATCGTCTTCAATAGGAATAGTAATAATTGACAATAAATAGGAATGGTTGTTCCTGATTTGATATCTATTTCTTTTAAATAATATCTTGAGTCTTATGTATAAAAAAAGGAAATTTTTTATAAATACTAAAAAAAATAATTACAATTTTACATATTTAATATTTTTTTTAATTTTATCTAAAAATACTTTCTACAATTAAACTAGCATTTTTTGTATTTCTTGGTTATATCTTGGGATCGGTCTAAAATGATTGTGAATAAAGGCTATAAAATTCGATATACCTTAGGCATATCTTAAGTATATTTTAGAGATATCTTCATTTTAAAACAGTTGTAAACAAAACCTATAAATTACAGTATATTTTGGATGATCTTTGAATATATCTTAAGAATTCTCGAGGAATTCCTTAAGAGAAATTTTCTAGAAATATCTTGGGTATACTTTGAAAATACTTTGGATATACCTTTAGAATTCTCAAAAATTTTTTTGAGAATACTTCAATATACCTTTAATAATTCAATAAGAATATTTTCAATATACTTAGAATATTTTGGTATATCTTGAATATCTTATTGATTTAAAAAAAAAAAAAACGAAAGACAAAATAAAAAAAAAATATTTGTCCCATTCACCATCTATTGCACTCTAAACAAAGCACACACTAGAGCGCTTAAAGAGGAGTAATTAGTTCTTTCTTCTGTAGTTCTTATTTTAATGGCTTTTAAGATACAATAAAGGAATTGGACTTAATTTAACCAACCTCATATGAAGAAGAGTGCTTGCTCTCGCACTGAGGGCTTTCGTCGAAATTCTTCTATGGATATTTAGCAGTGACTATTCCTATTTCGAACACCAAATTTTCTCCACTAGATCTAATTCCCATGATCAACCACCACTTAAAGAAAGCACGGATCTGAATATCGTCCAACTTCGCAATCTGACCCTAAACATTCTTGCCACACAACCTTTTGGAATACATAGCTAGGTATCTTACAGAGGTTGACGGAGAAGTCGCCGAACGTCTTGTTGAGACTATGGCTTCGGGCAGAGGGCGGTAGGAGGCCGATTGAAAAGCTATATTTCGTGAGCTCAGCATGGGCAACGGTTGGTGATCCATAGCAGATGAAGAGACTCATGAAAAAGAGAGATTTTTGAAAAGTTATTCCGAAAAATTAAATTTCTAATTTTGAAAGGAGAAATAAAAAATAAGTGTTAAATGAAATTTTTTCAAAATAAAATTTATGTCCGGAGTGCTCTATTCCATAATAAACTTATAGTTAATTCAGACTGGAATAATCAGTGTATATCAAACTTATGTAGATTGGTTGGCAATGCACAAATATATGAATTTTTACCATCATATATATATATATATATATATATATATATATATATATATATATATATATATATATAGAAATTTTTACCATTTACCGTTTTTTAAATTTTTATTTCAAAAAATATTGATTGTTTTTTCATTTTTAAATTTGTTGAGTTTGATTTTTAGTTCAATTGTTTTTCTTAAACAATTTTTTTTTTCAAAAATAAAAAATACTCGCTTTGAGGAAGCATATTGGTGCTAAGTAAAGTTCAACTTTAAATATATTTTGAGTAAATTTTGGGTGGGCAAATTTATATTTAGTAATAGTAAATTTTAAATCAATTTTGAATATATTTTAGATTAATTTTAAGTAGCACAGTTGCACTGAGATAAACTTTGTACATATTCTGGACAATTTTAAATATATTTTAGATCTATTTTAAATATATTTTGAGACAATTTTGAGAAGTACGTTGGCATTGAGAGAACATACTAACCCTGATATAACTGTTCACACTAAGTAAGATAGACTTTGTATATATTTTGAATAAACTTTTGGTAGCATAGTGGCACTCGGAAAAAAAAATATCAGGTGAGCTTTCCATTTTTCTGTATTTTTTAAATTTTAAAAAATTGATTTAGTATTTTTAAAAGAATTTTTAAGTTAGTACTTTTAAAAATATTTGAACCTATTTTTCCATTTTTTAAAAATTCTCTAAAATAAATGGAAATTATAGAAACAGAAATAAAATCACCATTCATGATAATAGATTTAGAAGAATCCACAATCGCAGGCCCAGACTTGGAAGTGAATTGAATTCCTGTGGAGCCTAACTAACGGCCACTTGGACTCTTAACAGAACAGCCTCTTAGCCAACTCCGTCTCCTGGTACAATCTTCCATTTCCAAAAATGTAATTCTTGGCCTTGGATTTTATTATTGTTGCTTGTATTTCTATTTGGTTTTCGCTTACACGAGAATGCCTGGATACTGTTCGATAAAATGCCTCGCTGGTTTTTTTCTATATCGATGTTGGTGAAGTCATAGATTTTATTGAGTGTTCTTGTTATTTTGAAATATCTAGTTTATGTTTTTGCTAATTTACATAATATTTCTCAGCTGTGTTAGGCCTTTGTGGGTACTCTTTCCGCCATGCTGCGTCTTGCTTATTTGACAACCATGTTAAGAACTCCTGTTGTTCGCTCAGCATCCATGAGAAAGTGGAGCTTCACGGAGAGAGAAATAGATACGCGTAAATCCTCATTTAAGGTATGTTTTTCAGACTAAATAATTGCATTTTTATTGCTTTTCGTTTTGTTTGTGTATCTAATGATTATAAATTGGAATCCAATAGCTGCACCGCCGCATCTCTAATTAGGCCTGTAATTTCATGACAGATAATATTGGGTTCATCGTCCATGGCTAGAAGGCAAATTCTAGCCGAGATGGGATATGATTTCTCAATCATGGTATATTCTTAAGCAACTAATACTCCATTTTCTGTGCTTGTGTGTGTTCTCTGCCTTCTGTAGATCCTTGTTAAGGATGTGAGATGGAAAACATAATGGGTGCTGATCTCAGACTGCAGATATTGATGAGAAGAGCATAAGGAAAGATAAACCAGAGGAATTGGTTATGGCTTTGGCTCAGGCAAAGGTTTGAATTCCTCACAGACTATCCCCTTTTACTTATAATATCTTGAATTATGTGCAATTAATTACCTTGAATACCCTACATAATTTGCAAGTAGCTACTTTAACTAAACATAACTAAGTGCCCAATTTATCATTTTTTTCCTGCTTGGTGAACATCATGTATTTTTCTGTGTCAAAAACTCAATTTGATGAGAGAACACTAAATGAGGCAAAAACCAAGTCTGTTTATTTCATAATGTAGTGCCCTTTGTCTCCATTGTTACTTATATTTGTTCAATGAATACTGTAGTGTTTTTTGCTTCCATGGAGATATTGCTTTTGTTATGCAGTTATACTTATAAGGTTCTGTGGTGGTATTGAAATTATTGGCTTACTGTTATTTTGGTTTCCTACCATCATTAGTAATTTTTTATCTTTCCTAGGCAGATGCCATCATTGCAAGGCTTCAGACGACAGGTCAACTGAAAGATAATGCAGATGTGACCTTGTTGATCACAGCAGACACAGTTTGTCCTTGATCCATATTGTTATTTCCATTCTACTTTCTACATGCTTTTTCATAAACAAGTGCATATATTATGTTGTCCCGGAGAGCTCAGGATTAGCATTACTTATATTATTCTGTGGCTGGCAATTCGTAAACTAAATGATGCTTGTAAGGAAGCTTGAAATTCTCAATTGGAACTCTAAAATAGTTAATTTGATAAGAAAAATGTTGAAAAATCTCAATAAATAATTTATTGTAGATAGTTCTTAATCTCCTTTTTCCTTATTCTGCATCACTTAAGAAGCTGGTTGCTTTGGTAATCCTGGAGTTTACATTGTTTAATTATAAATTAGTAAAGAGTATCCTCATATAGTCATTATATAGGGCTATGAAAGCCATACTGATCTATTTATCTAACTCTGCTCCTTTATGTTTTAATTGCTTCATATCCCTCTTAAACATCAAACACTTATCATTTATGTTGACTTTGAAAAATTAAAGAAAGGAGCATAGTTTAAGTTATATTTGGTAAGTTGTTACATGTTTCTGATGTTTATGTAAGAAATATATAAGTTTCTAATTTATCATCTTTATATATATAATCAACCAGACCTATCTATATAGGGCTCTTCCTTGTCCATCATCAAAATAGCAAATGTGAGAACATCTTATATCCCATTTCTTTTTCATTTGGTTGACAAGTTTGGTCTCTAATCAACTGTAATTCTTTTTTGAAATCTCTACTTTTGAGTACTTCTTTTGTTTGTTTGTTTTTTTTTTAGGTGTCCAAACTCTTAAGTTTTATCAATTTTGACATTTTAACATTATAACAATTGTGGCTAATTTAGCTGAGTGCATCAATGTCTACAGGGAATCTACATAGCCAGCTCATATGGCGATTTTCTTTTTCTTTTTTATTTCTTCACAATGCATATCGCAAAAATTATGTTTTTTGCTTAAGTTTTGTTCTTTCTCAAATAAGTATCACTTTTTTGTCAGGCACTGCAAAAAAAAAAAAAAAAAAGAAGATTATAATAATAATAATAATAATAATAATAAAATTCTGGAAAAAAGTAATACTTTTAATGTCATGGCCAAGAGATTATTGAACAATATTTTTGTCCAGTTAAGCTCGTTATGTAGGTCTAATATGAACGTCTTTGCAGTCATTAAATTGGCAACAAATGTTACCACTTCACAGCTACTATTTGATAAAATTAGAAAGGATTTCACAAAATTGAAAAGATACACAGCCATGGTTTTTAGGTTGGTTGGCCTTAATAAAACATGATAAACATTACAAGACAACATTGCTGTTTTACTGATATTCTCTTCATTTAATTGTTTAAAGTTTTCTGTTCCCTAAATCTCATGGATTTTTAGGTGGTGGTGTATAAAGGGATGGTGAGAGAAAAGCCAACCAGTGAGGAAGAAGCACGAACTTTCATCAAAGGTTGTCTCAAATGGTTTACTTCTTATACTCGACCAGTTACGGTTATTCAACTGGTTAAATGGCCATGTGCTTATTGGTTGCAGGCTACTCAGGTGATCACGCAGCTGTTGTTGGATCTATACTAGTGACTAACCTTTCTACAGGAACAAAAAAAGGAGCATGGGAGATGGCAGAGGTACTATATGCATGTATAATGTTCTTTATACAATTTTCTTGATGGAGACATACTTGGTTTTGTGCTAGTGTAATCCTGTGGGCTTACCAAAACTCATAAGCATATTATTCATGAAAGGAAAGGTCAACTATTTCATTTAGCTTATGGAAGCAATTGTAGCATTATTTCATATTTTTCTGTCTCCTTTCTCTGAGCAAAATCTGGCTTAAAACAGAAAAAACGTTTCCAGCATTTAGCCTATAGATATACTTTTCTGATATGGTAATGTGTTATGAAATTCAAAGTTCGTTCAATTATTACTTGCCATAGATTTTGAGGTCATGTTAAAGATATTAACTAACAATTTTGTCTACTTCCTCTCCTTATTGGGGGTGCTATCTTTACAAAGTTTGATTTTGCTACATAGAATATTGATAATTTATCTATGTATCTGAGTTGATGACCATGAGATAATATTTGAACAACAATATTAGCTATTTGGTGCAGGTTTATTTCCATGAGATACCAGATGAAATCATTGATAGCCTGGTAAAATTTTCAAATACACATTCTCGATTGGATGCTATCTTGAGCTATTATCTTCCCGAAATGTCATATCTAAATTTGTTTCTGGGTGGTCTCAGATTGAGGAGAGAATTACATTCAATGTTGCTGGGGGTCTCATGCTAGAGCATCCACTAACATCGCCTTTTGTTGAAGCAGTGGTAGTTCTCTCTCTTTTTCTCTCCAGAATAAGCATTTTGTACTTATTCCCTTAGATATCCTATTGTAGTGTAA
The DNA here is from genome assembly GCA_949630135.1 of Balakata baccata. Lineage (NCBI taxonomy): Eukaryota > Viridiplantae > Streptophyta > Magnoliopsida > Malpighiales > Euphorbiaceae > Balakata > Balakata baccata. Next base: position 11,403 of record CATIWF010056813.1, on the reverse strand, counting down.
TCTTCGTTTTCTACAAAATTCATATTCTTAATAAAAATAGTATGGTTGATATTTTGCAGGTGGGGAGCACCGACACAGTGATGGGACTATCAAAAGCTCTTACCGAGAAGCTCATTGCAGAAGTCCTATAGGTTTTATAAGGATTTAACCTCATTGGTTTTGGCCCTTGGAGGGATTCATGCCCCTGCAAAAGATGGTGCATTTACAAAAAGACTCTTTATAACCCATTATGAATCGGATACACCACTGATTTAACCTCAGCCTTGAAGATCAACATTTTATGATTACTGGGTCTTTTCTACATCTACTTTTTGTAAGCTATAGGTCTTAATTATGTTTAGATTCTTATTAGCAAACCGATTTGACCTTGTTCAACTTCTACACTATGGTTGGGTCAGTTCATAATTACCTGCAATATAATACAAAAGGAATTCTTCTAACAGCTATGTCATTATTCATCTATCCAAGGGTATGATGACTTGAAGTCATGAGATTAAGAATGTTGTCATGGAAGAGCTTTCTTGCATTGGAATAAGCATTCAATCATTTTGAGGTTAATTTTATCTATAGTTACTAAATTTTGTTTTTATTGCTGTAAAATCTTAAAATCTTTTTTGTTCCAAAAAAATCACTAATTATATTTTCATTTCACTAAAATTACTTCCAACCGTTTTTCAGATATGAATAACTGAAAATTAGATATAACAGTTGATATGCCATCGAAAATTTGACGTATTATAAAAAATGCAATATGGCAATTGATGTATTACAGAAAATTTACCAGAAATGACTTCAATAAAATAAAAATATGATTCAATAATTTTTTTTTAGATGTAAAAAAGATATTTTATTTTACTATAATAAGAATAAAATTCAGTAATCACAAATAACATTAACCCTCTCGTTTTGAGGCTTTGATAATAATAAATAACAAAAAAAAAAATTTCATTTGAGCTTCACTGAGGAACTTCCTCTCCTGAAGGTATTATTTTGTTTTTTCTAAATTTATACTTCAATCCCGACAGAATAAAGAAAATAGATAATGAGTTCACTTTTGGTGTTTGAAGCTCTATCTCCATTCATTCCCAATGTTGGAGAAATTCAAAGTTGTTGTAATGGAGAGCAATTTCTTGAGCATTTGATGCTTCATTGTTTGGTTTCTGAATGGAACTGTATGTATATATCGACTACATATACATGCAAATCTAAAAGCTAATTATTTAATTAAATTATGTTGGTTTTTTTTTTTTTTGGTTATTATAATATTCAATTAACCGACTAAATAATTGAAAAGAACATTGCACTGTGATATGAATACAGCAGATTTTGTTCGTACATATCCTCAATTAATTTCAAGTCTTATAAGAACAACAAGATCTCCAACAATAAAGATTAAAGAGTACTACATTGATTGAAGTGGTTCAGTTGGCAACACATATTTATGGATTCGAATCTCACTAAATACATCATTATTAGGAATAAATGAACAGTTTTAACTGTAACTAAACTTCATATAGAATTAGTCTCAGACTATAAAATAAATAATGATACCTGTTAATAGCGGAGTTAGACCTCCTTAATTAGGAGGAACAAAAAGTTAGAAACTTAAGTAGAGAATGAAGAGCTAGAAACTTAAGTCTAGAAATATACAAATAGACTTTCCAATATCCTTTATAGGGAGATAAATATTAAAATAGAATATGAATTTACATACTATTACAAATATTTTAAAAAGTTAAGAAGAGATTATTGTTTATCTGTAAGTGAATATGCTCAACTGTTTATAGTTTGATACTTGTAATTTAAAAAAAAAAAAATTCTACATCTTGTGACTTGCGAGCCACTTGCAAGACAGAAAGAGGGAACATATAGACTGCAATTCAAAGGCGTGAATAAGTGACCGAGGATGTGTAATTTTCTTTGCAGACAAAAAATTAATGAAGTACCCCAAAAAAAAAAAAAAGAAGAAAATTTCAACTTATGAAGTTTCCTTTAAACGGTGCAAACACAGAAATTTCCTACTTTTTGTTGCTTCTGCGAAATTTCCTTCAATTTCTTAGCTGCAAACTTATTTAGTTGTTGGTATTGGTACAAGTGAATGTAAATAATTATGTGTGCAAATATGCAATGTATCATTAGATTTTATAAACTCAAATTATGTATTAAATCGAAAAATATTTATTTTGAACGAATCTATTTATTTATTTATTTATCAATCCAATCTAATCAGACGTACATATATGAAGCATTTTCTCCTAAATTAATATTTATTTTCTAACATTTGAATATGTAGCTTTGCTTCCTCCTAGCCACTTGAATAATTAGGTCTAATTTTATCTATAATCACTAAACTTTATTCTTATTGTAACAAAATTACAAAACTTTTTTCATAAAAAAAAAATCATTTCGTGCCAATTTTTTGATTTAGGTAACAGGAAAGCTGATGTGTCACTAGAAGTATAATATAGCAATTGACATGTCACCAAAAATTAGTTGGGAGTGACTTTAGCGAAACGAAAATATAATTCAGTGATTTTTTTATGATAAAAAAATATTTTTTGTAATTTTACCGTAATAAAAACAAAATTCAGTGACGATAGATGAAATTAATAATTAAGATGAAGAGAATCCCATTAATTAATTTTAAAAAAAGACTAATACAAATTTATGTATAGTCAATAAATATCAGTGGACCACATGGGTGAAAAGCCAAAGAGAGTTTATATATATGTATATATACTTAAGCGTAGTACACTCAGAATTTCTTCATAGTTATCTTAATTTCTTTATATTTGGGTTGCGCATGATTAGATAATTATTTGCTGCAACTTGATAAACACAAGCTTTCTTCTTAATGGTCAAAATGGAGCTGAACCTTCAGAGAGTTTCATCTATATCATCAGCAGTAGCATTGGTGATGTTGTTCGGTTTAATGATGATAATGATGAACAAGTCCATTAATGCAGAGAGACTACTATTTAAAGAAGAGAAACTACAAGCTTTTGCTGATAATGAGAAAGAAACAAGACCTGATTTTCTACTACGAATGGCTCATTTCCTCTGGCAGAATGACAAGCTCTCTTATGAGCCTGTTTGGCCTGTAAGAATCACTAGTTCCTTCTCTTTTTATATAAATAAATTAATTTTTTTCTTTGGTTCATAAGGAGATTTGATAAGCTGTAATCTACACAATAGGAAGTATCCATCCCTTTGCATACATTATAAAAGTGTTAAACTTCCACCAATATTGATGGATGGGGCTGGAAAGATTTGAATTGGAGACCTCCCACAATTCTCATAAATGAAAATACCAATCAAGTCACTTATTGATTGATTTTTTATAATATAAATCAATTAAAACCTTTGTACTATTAAAAAATTAATTTGAATTATATATGTTGCAGGAGATGAAATTTGGTTGGAAAATTGTAGTGGGATCAATAGTTGGATTTCTTGGTGCAGCATTGGGAAGTGTTGGAGGAGTTGGAGGTGGTGGGATTTTTGTGCCAATGCTCACTTTGATCATAGGCTTTGATCCTAAGTCCTCAACTGCCATTTCCAAGTGTAAGTGTTAGTTACTAATTACTTCTTCTTTAACCAATCAAATGGTAAGTGTTGGAGAGTATTCTGAAAACAAGACTGTTCTTAGCATTTTTTTTATTAATGTATGAAAGTTTCTTATGGAAAATAATTGTAGGTATGATAATGGGGGCAGCAGGATCAACAGTTTACTACAACTTGAGACTGAGGCACCCAACACTAGACATGCCTCTTATAGACTATGACTTGGCACTGCTTTTTCAGCCCATGCTCATGTTAGGAATCAGCATAGGAGTTGCCTTCAATGTCATGTTTGCTGATTGGATGGTCACTGTTTTGCTTATTATCCTCTTCATAGGTTAATCAAATAACTCAAATTCATATATATATATGTGTGTTTGTTTTTTTTATGAATTAAATCATATTGGGCTCTTGTATTTGTTCGTATTTGCCATTTTGTCTCTAAAATGTTTTTATCCAATTTATCTATTGAATTCGGTTTTTTATCAACATTGCTCTATTACATTTTAGAAAAATGTAATCTTCCATCTCTTAATACTGACGTATTGTCATGTCATATTAACATTATTGTCATGTTAAATGCTAATATGACACATTGATATATCAGTATTGGTAGGTGAAATGTTACATCGTTCTAATATACAAGAAGGCAAGATAGACAAAAAAAAAAAACTGAATTTAGAAAGCAAACTGAACAAAATAATATTTTAGGGGACTAAATGATTAAACGAAACAAATACACGAACTATCTTATATTTTATACCTTCTCTTATAATTAAACATAATCTTAAAAAAATAAAAATAAAAATTGATGGCAGGCACATCAACTAAAGCTTTGTGTAAAGGCATAGATACATGGAAGAAAGAGACAGTGATGAAAAAGGTGAAGTTCAATTTCCCACTTTGTAATTCCTTAAAAAAAAAAAATTGCTTTGCTAAATTAAGATCGAGGTTGGTATGCAGGAAGCAGCCAAACAACTGGAATCAGAGTCCAAACCAGGTGGTAAGTGTCTCATGCTAATTCTCAGTCAAATATATTTAGAAATTGTTATTTGAATTGATTATTGAAATAAATAGTGATCAAAATCATTAATTAGGAAATTACATTTATTTTAAGTTTAAATATTTTTTTTATTACAAACTAAAATTTAAGAGCCAAAATATTACAAATATAAAAATTCAAAGGAGCGTGATGCAAATATTAAGATTGTATCAATTTAGTTGGAATAATTTGATATATTTTTTATTCTCGACCTCCATCATTTAGTTAAAAAAAATGTAATTTACCCAACACTTTATATAATACTCATTTGGTCCATGATAAAATCGTCGATAAATAATAGAAATTAAGTAAATATGTATATCTTGATTTATCAATAAGTTAGTCTACAGTTCAATGAGTTATAAGATATTGAATGATTTAGAAAAAAAAAAATTGATAAACTTAATAGAATAAAAAGTTCAGAGCCTAAAACAAGCATTTTTTTTTAATTTTCTTTTATTTAATGTCATTTGATAAGAAAAATGTGAAATTATTTTTTACATCAAATTAGTTTTTCAATAGAATAAAATCTAAAAGTAAAAGGGGTTAATAGAATAAAAATTAGAATTTCAAGGATTTAATGAAACAATTTCAATAAATTTTGGAGCCAAAAATACATTTTTCCTTAATATTACCGAGCAAGAGAAATGCTACCAACACTATTTATACAATTTTCATTATACACTTCTAATATAAAAATTAAATGTATCTTTTTTCAAGTACCAACTTTTATTATAAAAATATTTATATTTTATAAATAAAAAAATACATGATATTTTTGCATTAGAAGTATATATATATATATTGAAAATTATATAATGAAGTATTGATAGCACTCCTCCACCGAGTAAATACCTTTTTAGTCGTTTAAATGTAAGTGGAAAAAGAAAACTTTAGTTAATTAATAAATTTAATTACTAATTTATAGATGGTGAGAGAGAAGATTACAAACCACTGCCAAACGGTCCCGTTTCTGTGGAGGAAGAAGAGGTGAGTAGAAGACAAATGTTTTACTTACGTAAAGAAAATTAATTTTTTAATCTATTAATTAATTAATTAATTGTTGAAATATGTATAAACTGCATTTTCAGGTTTCTTTATTGCAAAACATTTACTGGAAAGAGTTAGCACTTTTGATGTATGTGTGGGTTGGCTTTCTTGTTGTTCAAATTGCTAAGGTCAGCTTCCAAGTCCATATTGTTTGATTTTTCTTTTTTTTTTTTTTAAAAAAAAATTCATATGTATGAATAAATGTATAAATTATATAAAATAAATAAATATTTTATATACACTAGATATAAATTGTGACCAGATTAAATTTATTCACATACCAAATTCAATTTTAAATTTATTATAAAATATCATAAGATTTGACCGGAAAAATTCTTGATTTTTTTTACTATATTTTGAAATTTATTCATATTGTAAAGACTAAAATTTGCAATTTTGAAATAGTAAAAAAAAAAAATGTAGAAATTCCCCCGGTATCTTTATTAGCTCAAATTGGATAAAGGTTTTCAGGTATACTTTATATTGAACTAAAATATTTAAAATATGATTCTAATTCATAATATTTCAGTTTTGTTGGCATTAAAAAATCTTTTCTCTAATTTTTTTTAAATAGAATATTTTATATTCCAAAAACAAGAATGATTATGAAAGTACGATTAATTTTTATATTTTATTTCTTTTATTTATGAAATCACAACAATCATAAAAATACCAAAAAATGTTTATCAAGACACCAATATAAAAATAGAATATTATTTTCCCTTATTTTGGTGTACCAAATGTGATTATTATTTTTGCAGTCGTATGTTAGGACCTGCTCCATCGCGTACTGGATTCTAAATTCCTTGCAGGTAATATAAAGTATATATTTCAATAATTAGAGTATATATATATAAACACATATAATTAAGAGTTTAATGCACCCACAAACATAATTTGTTGGTAGATGCATTCTCAATTGAAGTTAGGTCTCGAATTTGAGTCATATAATTAAGATTTTAATGCACATACAGGCATAGTCTGGTGGTAGATGCATTATCAACTGAAACTAAGTCTCGAGTTTGAATCATATAATTAAGAGTTTAATACACGCACAAGCATAGTCTGGTGGTAGATGCATTCTCAACTGAAGTTAGGTCTCGAGTTTAAATCTCTCATATATATATATATATATATATATATATATATATATAAAGAGTTTAATAAAAAAGTTAATGTGCATACAGATACCAATAGCAGGCTCAGTGACAATATTTGAAGCAATATGCTTAAGGAAAGGGAAAAGAGTAATAGCATCCAAAGGAAAGGAAATTACAAACTGGAAGTTTCATCAGATATTGGTCTACTGTTCATGTGGGATTATTGCCGGCATGGTTGGTGGTCTTCTTGGCCTTGGTGGTGGTTTCATATTAGGACCTCTTTTCCTTGAATTAGGAATTCCCCCTCAGGTATATATACACAAATATAAATTTTTTTTTCTAATTATTTCATCCTTAAAAAACAAAATAATAAATCTTTCACCGAGTGAGAAATTGGATGATAAGAGTTTATTCTCTATTAATTAGAGATCTCAAGCACTGGTAGATATATAAATTTTATACAGTGTATGTAACTAAATAATCATTCAACCATTGATTACTCATTTTGTTGAATTCACTTGTTAATAATGGATTCGTTTTCATTTTCAGTGGACAGGAAGTTTACATAAATTAATGGAGTTTGTCAACCTAAAAGTTGTGTAGCTCAGTTGATAACACATATTGAATTTGTTTGAAAATAACTTTTGAGTTTGAATCCCACTACACATATTCTTGGAGAATGACGAAAAGTTTTTACTATGACTAAATTTCAAGCAAGAGTAATTTCAAACTGTAAAAGTTCAAAACTCGGTAGAACTTGAAATACCTTTAAAACTCGATAGAGCACTTTACCTTTTAGTGAGATACTCGACGCGAATCCAAAATAATAAATAACTTTATCTCAATTTCTTCTACAGGTAGCAAGTGCAACATCAACCTTTTCAATGCTGTTCTCATCTTCAATGTCTGTTGTGCAGTATTACCTTCTCAATCGATTCCCTGTTCCTTTTGGTTAGTGCAATTTTTTTTTTTTTTCCTTTTGGATTAGTAGTCTGATAGTCTGAAATTTATTTATTTATTTATTTTTGGTTGCAGCAATGTATTTTGTTTTAGTGGGGACGATTGCTGCCTTGGCTGGTCAGCATGTAGTTAGAAAGATAATTGCAGTTGTTGGAAGAGCATCAATCATCATCTTCATTTTGGCTTTGACCATTTTTGTTAGTGCTATCAGTTTAGGTATTGCTATATTTAAACAGAACATTAATTACGAGAAATTTTTTGGTAAATTCAGTCTACTATATTATTTATAAACTAATTCAATCATGTGACATGCATTTAATTGTTTTATTTTTATAGCTGACATGAATTTAACATGCATACATGTCATTTTGTAATTAAATTAGTCTATAGATGATATAGTAGGCTGAGTCTATCTAAAAATTTCTTTATAAGGATACTCTATTTTCCAACACTCTTTAATACTAATTTTCTAATTGGTTATTGATGAGATAAATTTTTAAAACTGATTTTTCTTTTTTCTCTTCCTTTATCGTCTCTCTTCACCAACCAATTAAGATGAGAGTATTGAAGATGGTTGAAAAATAGAGATTATCCTTATAATTAAACCATATTATTAACAATAATTATCGTTAAGGTGCTAATTAATTAATTAATGGAGTTTCTGGTATTGATTACATTAGGTGGGGTTGGCATAGCAGACATGGTAGAAAAGCTGGAGAATGAAGAATACATGGGATTTCAAAATCTTTGTTTTGTAAGTTAATAATTAATTATTCAATCAAAATAGCAGACTGGGGATTCCTCAACTACATCCAAGAGCTTCAGTTTTCAATTTTTCTTTTTCTTTTTCAATTAAAAGTTTTAAATTAATTGTTAAGAATTTTATTTAATGTACAAGTATATCAGCAAATTAAAACTTCCCTTGTATTTTATTATTTTCTGTTTCCTTTTGTTAGTAATTTTCCCTTTACGAAGTTAAATATTGCTACCAATCTGCATTCTATAATGGACAATATCACTTCTTCCATCTGAAAAAGATAAGCCTATTTCTATTTAAGAAAATTAGTTAATTTAGTTAAATTAATGATTTTGCTTGATATTTTTCAAAAATATCCATCATTTTTTATTATTTTAAAAATATCATTTAATTTTTTGTATACAATATTCAAATTAATACTCATGAAAATATTAATCAATTTCGAGAGCTATTCAAATTCAAAGTTAAAAATAAATAAATAGACGTTTAGGCATATTGAATAAGAATATATTTGTAATTGAATAAAATAACTACACTTTAGAATATGTAAATAACTTATAATTTCAAATGATAAAAAATGGAAAGTAAGTCTATCTTTTCTAGATGGAATGAGTAATTTATTTTGAATTTAATAATTTTTTTAGGTTTGCCACCTACCATTGGTGGGAGGAAGGTCTTGAATTCCAAACATTTCATGAGAGATAAAATCTCACATGTCATTAGAGCATCTCCAACCAAACACCATTTTGGTGCAAAATACAAAACAAAAAAGAAAATGGCGCAGCTCTAATCCATGCCAATTTTAACACTAAAAATGTCATTTGCTACAGTAAGACACTGTAGCTATGCAATTTTACCATTCTTTTTTTAAAACTTTTTAGTGTAGAATATGAAGAAGAGTATAGGAGAAAAGAGGGAGAACCAAAATGAGGGATCAGAAGAGAGAAGAGAAGAGAGGAAGAAATAGAAGGGATTGGGAGGGAGAAGAGAAGAAACAGAGAAAGCAGATGAGAAGAGAGGTAGAAAAATCATCGACGGCAGTGGCTGTTGGGTGGGGGTGAAGAGGGGCCGACAGTGACTATTGACAGGGAGTGGAGGAATAAGATAGAAAATAGTTATTTTTTGTGTATAAATTGATATTGTGGGTTGGAGATTGTAGCACTGTAGTTACATTATTTTGATGCAAAAATCACACTAAAATGATGGTATTGTTTGGAGGTTGGAGATGACTTTAGGACAGAAATCTGAAATGAATTTAAGAATATGATTAGCTGTTTTAATGGAAATGACTTATGAGATGAAGTTCTTGTTTGGTACAAGAAAAAAATGGTTCAAACTTGAAAATTGATCTTACATTTATTACACATGTGTATTTATGTTTAGGCATAAATCCTATGTAATTCCCTCAATTCATGTATTTTTTTTTACATTGTCTTTTTTTATCTATTTTTTGGTTTTTTTTCTCCTAAATATCGTTTTTTTTACCATATTACCATATCAAAAATTTTAAAAAATAACACGATTAGTTATAATTTATTAACGTGACAGTCAAAGTATAAATTACTAAAGATAAATATCACTTCAACAAATTATAACTAATTGTATCATTTTTAAAATTTTTGAAATTACAATATCGTTCAAAAATAAGATTTAGAGAGCACATACGACAAAAAAAAATTAATCAAATGAGCAATTTGCAAAAAATTTAACAAATTGAAAAGATTGTGTATGGCGTACTACATTATAAAAGTTTGACTAGGCTATGATTAAAATTGAGAATTTTACAAAAATAGAAAAAAGCACATAAATATTTACAAAATTAACGTTTCTCAAAGTTTTTTCAAAAATATCACTTATACAAATTTTTTTTCAAAAATACTGAAAATCAAGATTTACCTGAAATTTATCTAAGGTTACTACAAAATTAATAAAAATTGAAGTTACAAAAATTTTATCAAAAATTTACTTAAGGTTCATTTAAAATTTAACCAAAATTTACCAGAAAAAGTTTAAATTATACAAAATTTATTCATATTTATTAAAATTTACCAAAAAATTACTTAAAATTGGCCTAAATTTATCTAAAGTTTACCAAAAGTTTACTACAAAATTAAAAAAAAATTGAATTTACAAAAGATTTATCAAAGATTTATTTAATATGTACTTAAATTATATCAAATGTTTAGAAAAAAATTAATAAAAGTTGAAGTTACACAAAGTTTATCAAATATTTACTTAAAATTTACTCAAATTATACTTAACATTTATAAGAAAATTATTAAAAGTTGAAGTTACATAAGATTTACTCAAAATTTACCTAAAATTTACCCGAAATTTACCTAAAGTTTACCAAAAAATTAATAAAAATTAAAATTACAAAAGGTTTATCCAGACTTATCTCAAGATTTACCTAATATTTATTTAAAATTTACCGCAAAATTAATGAAAGTTGAAGTTATATAAGATTTATCCAAAATTTGCCTAATATTTATCCAAAATTTATCCGATATTTATTCAAAATTTACCATAAAATTGAAGTCACAAAAGGTTTAATACAAATTTATTTAAGATTTATTTAAGTTATACCCCATATTTACTCAATGTTTATAAGAAAATTTATCAAAGTTGAAGTTATATAAGATTTACCTAAGATTTATTCAATATTTATGCTATGTTTATCCAGATTTTACCCAACATCAAGTCAATCTCTCAACTAAAAATTACTATAGATCTACCCAAAGTTTACCAAAATAAATAATTTTAATTAAGTTAATTAAATACAAGTTTACATATTTTTTTTTTGTAATTAAGCTTTGTCTAAAGTTTACTTTGGTAATTAAGTTAATTAAATTTTATTTTACATATTTTTTTTGCTAATTAAGTTAATTAAGCAATGATTAAAAATAAATAAATGCATGTATAAAGATTAATAT